>BSBK01010557.1:7500-163084 GCA_027943335.1 Chamaecyparis obtusa | reverse complement strand
TTATATATATGTAAATGTATATATATATATATATGTAAATGTATATATATATATATATATATATATATATATATATAATATATATATGTATATTATATATATATATATATGTAAATGTATATATATATGTACATATATATATTTATATATGTACATATATACATATATATATATATATATACATATATATATATATATATATATATATATATATATATATATGTGTGTGTGTGTGTGTGTGTGTGTGTACATATATACATGTACATATATATATATATATATATATATATATATATATATATATATATATATATATATATATATATATACATGTACATATATATATATATATATATATATAATATATATATATATATATATATATATATATATGTACATATATATACATGTACATATATACACACACACACACAGATATATATATATATATATATATATATATATATTAACTATTAGAATAATCAACATATTGTCTACTTTTGATGCCCTTGCCAATGCTTAAAGTTAATTAATTAGATTATTTATGTCAATAAACTTATGTCTCATTTCTTAAACTAAGTAAATTAATTAATATGACCAGTTAGTTAAGTAGTTAAAATAACCTCTTATTTGTATTTTCTTTGTATATGTATATTCCATGATATGATATATGGTTAGAGTGATTAATTCTTCAATTTTAAGAACTTATTGTATCTACATTGATTAAGATACTAGCCATTCTCCCTAGCTACTTCATGCCCATAGATATGTGATTGTGCTAACTCATCCTACTCTTGCATAGCTTACACATACCATCTCTACTCTTGCACATGTGTGAGAATTCTTGGTATTCCACCTCGCTTTGCATTTTATTTATCCTCATTCAATGTCTCATTTTCCTTATGAAAATTAATTTCTTTTATGAAAGAACTCATTGAATCTATTGGCACTTGTCAAGAGGATAGGAATAATAGTATGCAAATGCATCTCGAATCTATGTTTCCTATAGGAAAATCTATTTAATGAAATCTTTCCATTCTTATTCCATATCCAATGTCTATGTGGTTTCCATATTTTGATAATTTTATAACGAAATCATCCACTTTTATATTACACTCTAAAAATGTTAGAATATTAAAAAGAATATCCACATCCAATCATTTAGCAAATATCAAAAACCCATGATGAAGTTATTGCTATTGCTATTGCTATTGCTATTGCTATTGCTATTGCTATTGCTATTATTATTATTATTATTATTATTATTATTATTATTATTATTATTATTATTATTATTATTATTATTATTATTATTATTATTATTATTATTATTATTATTATTATTATTATTATTATTATTATTATTATTATTATTATTATTATTATATTATTATTATTATTATTATTATTATTATTATTATTATTATTATTATTATTATTATTATTATTATTAATATTATTATTATTATTATTATTATATTATTATTATTATCTATTTTATTTTATTTAATCTCTTCATCATTTCATATCGTAAGGGTGACCCTTTATTTAAGTTCTTATGTATATTTTGTCGTGTCAACTCATTACATATATAGCATATTCTATTATTTATCATGTTATCTTTACTTGGTTTCCTTCATAGTGACTTAGTGAATCACCTAGAGGTCATGTGATAGGATTTCTCTTGAGTAATTCTATTAAATATTCATCATATTCTTGTATTTGTAAATGAGTATTTATATTTTAACATTCTAATTGTGAAATATATTGTTCTATGTTTATTGGAATAGTACATTTTATAATTTTTATATAGTTTATTCATATACATCATGTCTTGTGTGAATCTTTAAGGTGACTACAATATGTATATCATGAATTCTATGAGGCTTTAATATGATTGAAACATAGATATAAATTTAATATTAGATAAATTAAAACATATTATTATTGTCAATGGGCCCTTGGTCTTTTGGTAAAGTTGAATGGTTCTAAATGAGCCTACTAGGGATCAAGTCTTCCTGAGTGCATGACTCCCACACCATAAGGGATGAGGCCGGGATCATGCCTCAGATGAATTCTAGCGGAATGAAAACCCCTTGGTTCTTAGCTCTTAGTCGAAGAGGTTCTTTGAAAATTTCAACAAAAAACAAACAAATTATTAAAAGAAAACACAAGAAATCATACTATGATCTATATGAAAGTTTTTGTAAAAAATATTCTCCTTAAACTCTAAATATTAGTATTCCTATAATGATTGTATTTTGATAGCTAAATAATCCTTCTTAATCTTGGATGACACCTCTTGTCTTTAGATACGTTTATTTGCAATAACTGTCGGTTGGTTAGGAATGACAATTACATCTAAGCTCCCAAATCGGATCACCATTCCCAACATATTTCCCTGATGTTGAAGAGGTGCCCTCGGTCATTATTAGTATAAGTGGGACACATAGGGACAATGAAAGTGGCACAGCACGGGGCGATGCACTTTTTGAGACGAATCTTGAGAAAGTGGGAGTGTTGGATGACACCTCTTTCTTTTAGATACGTTTATTTGCAATAATAAATTATTTTAAATGCTAAAATGTATAAGTTAGTCACAAACATTTACCAAGATAATTGATAATGGGTAGTCCAAAATGAGTAAGAGATTATATTTCAAATTTTAGAAATTTTAAAATTGTATGATTATCTACTCGAGATTCTACCTAAATGTTATGTAGATCACATAAAACAAGGAAAAAAAATTAGGATCAAGAATTGTTACCTAAGAATCTATAATATGACCAATGGGCCAATGTGTAAGATTCATACAAATAGAACTGAAATACGCTCACATGTTGAAGAATACACATATATAAGAAGAATGCCAATAAAAATATAACACAAAATTCACCACTTAACATAATAAACTACATTTTATCCATGATTAATTTGATTTTGATGGTTTTAATATAAAGACACTTTCTCGAGAAGAAAAAGATAAAAAATACAAACAAACATAAAAATGATTATACATTAAAGTAGACTATCAATGGCAACTATTGTTCACTGGTCGGTAAGGTTAGATATTACTAAGAAGAAGCAAGCTTAAAGTGGTTACTAATCAAACTTTGAATCGTGATCAACCATGCTACTATTGGAAGAAGTAATAACGAGGCAAGTGTTAGAGTCAATAGTTTGACCTAGATATAGATAACAAAAGAAATATAAACTTTCCTAATGTTAAAAAAACAAGAAAAAAGAAATTGAAATTTTCTTAGTAAAGGTTTTAATCAGAAATTTTCCCCTACGTCAGAATAATCCATATATTATTTCGCGCCAAAACGCCGATGCTTTGAGGATTAATAATAGTCCGCATCATTGGAAGTCAGACAGAATATTATTATAAGTCAAAAAATAAAGAGTGGACAAAACATGGTATTCTCTCGACCAAAGAATGTGGGAGTTCCTCTTCAGACAAGGTTGTACATTTTTTTTTATCAGACTGACAACACTTATCAGTATTATTTCCATATAAAAAAGCTTTCACATTCTGAGCATGTCGTTCAGACATAAACGGGCTTCGGTGACACGTCATTTGTTCGACAGACATTACTGCCAGGGAACTGGTATTATTATTGGAAGACTTGGTAATCGCTCTAACTTCAAAAAATTGGAATAACGAAACAGCAACGACTCTCGTGAAACTCTATTATATTGTAAGGCGAGCTAAAAGTAAGGAAGTAAAGATAGAACTATTCCTTGCGGTGTGCTTAATATTACGGCTATATAAGCAGCTATTGGCCTGTAATACACCACTCAAACACACGAGTTGTTCTGTCTGCTACTTCTGTTTGAAATCAATTATAATGGGCTAGTCACATTATTTACTTCAGGTTTGGAGTTTTTGTGGCGATATGTTGTTACAACCACAATGCCATGGCAGCGGATCCGGATCCCTTGCAAGATTTCTGTGTTGCGGACCAAAAAAGCACAGGTGAGTAGAAGCTTAACATATTGCTGAGATATTATTTTCTTATTAGGTCAACCTGTTAAGAAATTGTTTGAACAGTTTTGGTGAATGGGTTCGTGTGCAAAACCCAAACGCGGTTACGGAAAACGACTTCTTCTTCGCGGGGCTGGGGATCCCAGGCAACACAACGAATGTCGTAGGCTCCAAGTAACGGCGGCGAATGTGTGCAGATTCCAGGGCTTAATACGGTGGGTATATCGATGGTTCGCATCGATTTTGCAGTGAACGGACTAAATCCCCTCATACGCACCCAAGAGCCTCTGAAATTGCTTTTGTAATGCAAGGTACGCTTTTTGTTGGGTTTATTGATACCAAAAACAATTTGATCAGCAAAACGTTGGAAGAGGGGGATGTGTTTGTGTTTCCAAAAGCGCTGGTGCATTTCCAGCAGAATGTGGGGAATACAACTGCAGTGGTCATCGCTGGATTGAGCAGCCAGCTTCCGGAGTTCAGGTCATCGCCAATTCTCTCTCGCAAGCGAATCCCACTGTTCCGGATTCCGTATTGAGCACGCTTTCCAAATCAGTGGCCAAGAAGTAGATGATATTGAGCAAAAATTTGCGGAGAATTAGGTTTATGAGGTCTACTAAATAAGAGGAAAGAAGAGACCAACTGGGAAGCTGTTCTTAGTCTTTCTCCATCCGTTTGTTAACATGCTTATCGCTATTTTTAATTTAAGTTGGTAACATTTGTAAGGAATTCGACCACAGTTCACTCAGAAGAATTTTATGTATTTGTGTCTTTATGTTTAGAAATGTTTATCTTTCGTATAAATCATTTGTAGCATTGTCTGTTTCATCAATATTATGTATTGTATTTAGACATACTTCTATATGTCTTGTTTATTTATTATTAGTTTGTAAAATGTCTAATGCTGCATGGAAAACGGACAATTGCATTATCTTATTTTAATTTAATGAAATTGAACGTATTCGACGTAGAAAAATAATGCTATTTAAAATATAATTTAGTTTAATTCATTAAATTTTTTGTTAATTGGGAATATTAGTTTGATTAAATTTATTTGTATATGTTATTAAATTAATTACTTAACTTAGGATTTAAAAGTAATTTTACAGGAAAAAATGTTAGAAATAGAAATAAAAAAATCAAGATTTTTTACAATTAATTTAGTTTTTATATCTTTTTCTTTCTTTCTCTTTGAAAAAAAGAAAGAAAATAATTTGGATAAAACATGTGAATGAAATTTTTTGAGCAAGCTTTTTAATTAATAGTTTCTGGATTCAAACTTATGATGAGTGAAAATGATGTTGTCATGTATTTGATGTCTTGGTTGGACAATCTATCTCAAAAAATTAAGTCCTCTGAATTCTAACTTTGTCCATGGTTTAAGAGGTACTCATCCACAAAATAGTTTATCTTAGTATCCTAAAATATCAGGACTCATTTATCATCATTCACAAATATAAATAAAGCGCTTTCACAAGTACAACTATTCTTTATCATTGAGATTAAAATGAGGTTGTAAAAAATAAGAATTTTATAATCCTAAGGTTAAAATATAAAAAAGATAGATATTTCATTTAAACATTTATACATTACAACAATAATTGAATATAAAGATATATATGTTTCTCTTTGCAACACCTATAGTAAGTTTCATATCATATGTCACATGTGTTGGACCTTGCAATAGGTGTTAGGCACCTAAATATTTTCTAATGTGACATTTTCAAGGGTTAAGAATCTTATTTCATAATTGTAGCACTCTCATTATAGCTATGTAAGGGTTCTAAACACATCACAAAATATTAATTTTTCACTACAAAATTAGTGGGAAAGTATAAGGTAGTTATTGATCTAATAGAGAGAATCTATGGCACACTCAAGGTACACCACATATGCAATGATCCATGTTTCAACCTTCAATTTAAATGACCTTATGTCATCCTTGAAATTTAAATGTTGACACTATATTCTATATGGCAACAAGTGAAAAAAAATAAAAAATTCAATGCTAACAAAGAGTTTCTAATGGTTGTAGATTCACCAAAACAACTTCCAGCATATTTATGAAACTAAGATGAGGGCGCAAGGGAGAGAGCCGGGAAACATGGTGTTTCAAACCCTAGGGGCTCTTGTAGTTGTAGAGGCTCTTTTGCATCTAAATCAGATGAAGCAGACTCAAAGGATGAGGCCGATGGAAATACAAAGGCTGTGGTGTTTGGGTCGGTCGAATGTTTGGTGGAGTTGGTCGATCCTTGGGGCTTTGGGAGTTATTTTCGAGACTGTGGGTGTGCCTTTGGTCCACCCTGGATCAAGGTCATTAGGAATCTCAGCAGGGACTCGAGTGGAAGATTATGCTCCCTGCTCTATTGTGGTTTCCTCTTGTTGGTGCTGACAATGCTAGTGAACAAGGAGTGTAATTTTTTGGCTCCCTCATTTTCTCTTTAAGGGGTTTCACTTTCCAGTTTCTAGTGATTCCTAATGGTAGGAGTCAAGATGTTTTTATGGGCTATGGTGAATTAGGTTTATAATCTTCTCAGTTCTACCCTTATTTTCTGGTCAGTGTTTTGTGGGCCTTCCTCAAAGGTCTTGAATTGATACTTTTTTGTACCTTTGCATTGGGGGATCTTGGTTGTCCGATTGATGGGACGTATCTATGGGGGTGTGAGACAAGTTTTTTAGCGGGGTGATGAGAATACAAAGTATTATCTTATGTGTTTGTTAATGCCAGTTTGGCCTTTGGTTGTCTTTCCTCTTCTCTCCTAGATATTTTGGTCTCTTCTAGGTGCCATGAAATTTTTTGTGATGGGAGATGGACCATTTTTCATTTCTCTTCTACTCCACCATGCTTTATTTTTGTGGATTCTTATGGATCAACCCTCTCCTTACTATGGTGCAGATCCCTATTGAGGTGGGTTCTCACTCTATGGCTTAGGGGCAGTCGATGGTAACTATTCTTTGTCTCTCTTCTTTCTTGTTTTCCTATGAGGTGGAACCTCCTAGTGACATGGAGGCTTAGCCTATTGAGGTGGCTTGTTACTAGATGAATAAGGTGGGGAGGAGTTTTGTTGTTGGGCATCGTCTTTGTTGGAAGGAGTGTTTTTTGCCAGAGAGCTTTTCTCGTATCATATTTCTTCCTAGATTTGGTTTGGTGGTTTGGGGAGCCTTCGAAAACCTCATTCCTTTGTTGAAGGTTGGGGGAGCCTATCAAAACCCTTATGCCTTGGTGCAACTTAAGTTTATCTTTGTCATCTATTTTCGCTACTGGTTTTATTTTGGTTTGGTGCTTCTAGGGTGGAATGGTCTTTTTGTCATAGCAGAATGTTATTGTTATGAGAATCCTCTAAATCCACATGTTGGTTTTCGGTTCTAGGTTAAAACCCAGATTATATTTAGCTATTCCTTTTTCTTTCTATTGTTTATTGTTTGGCTAAATGTTGATAGTTTTCAAGGGCGCAACTTTGTCTGTGGTTGTTTTAGATTAGGATGGGGATGGGGTGTCTTGCAAAACCCCAAGTTCTCCTTGCTTGGGAGATTTTCTCTTTGATCTGAGGCCTTGGCCATGTGCTTCAAGTTTTGGGCAGCTTGTTCTTTTACTAGTTTTTTTATTGTTGTTGTTGTTTGTCTTTTGGTTCTAGGCTACTGGTCAACAATGTCTTATCTAGGTTTCAACATTTTTTCCTAATGGGGTTCCAAGTTTCCCTCAAAATCTTCATATAAAGGGTTTTGGGCCCCCTTCAGAACCTACTTTTACCTTAATCCAAAACTTCCAACATATTTACAAGATTATTGACTGGTTTCATGTGCATTTTATGAGGTTAATTTTATCATGAATACATAGATAGTTTTTTGATATATTAATTAGAGTAACAAAGATAAAGAGTCTTCTTAAACACTCAATTTAATATATCCAATTATGTGAAAATTTAATAATTTAGTAAGTTAGATACCAAGTACAAAATAAACTACAAACAAGATTTGGATTTTAGAAACCCTATTACATATTTAATACTACAAAAAATAATGCCTTATAATGATTAAATTGCAACTAGCTCAATTATTTATATCTTTAAATCTAATAAACACTTGAAAACCCAAGGAAAACTAGAACTTAAAGAAATGAGAGGATTTGATCAATAAAATTAAAAAAATAAATATACCCACTCAATATTTCATGTAGGTAAATTTACATGTTTATGAAAGACACAATATGTATGTAATTATCTTTGTAGGTTATTAGTAAGAAAGATGAATAACATAATCCTACATTACTTGATGGAGGTTTTCTTTGTATGTGAGAGTAGAAGTATATATGGTGACTTTGACAAGTTTATCAAATAGTATGATTGTTTCATTAAATATCATAAGAGAAAGAATAGATAGGGTAACAAGAAAAATCATAATATATTAGATCAAATACTCAAGTGCATTGCAAGTGAATCAAGTAATCATATAAATAAGATCTATGAAGAATATGTATAAGGAAAAATATTTATAATATGTAAAATGGACCTCAATATATTATTAAGTACATTGTAATATTGGATATATCCACTATTTCAAACTATCGGGATTTGTGTACAAGACCTCTCCTAAGGTACTGATAAATTCAAGGACTACATAAGCCAAAATTTGTTAGGATATAATTGTATAAACCATACAACACAACCACTTCCACATGAGGATTAGGTAAATGAGTTGTTAGATACCATTCCTCCTCTAGTTACTCCTCAAGAAAATAAAGCTCTCATGACCCCCTTTACATTAGGGAAAATTCATAAAGTAATTTTCTCTCTAAAACTAGATAAGGCCCCCAAACAAGATTGCTATTCTGCTTTATTCTTTCAAAGGTGTTGTGGTTTACTGTTCTTATACTTGTTGGAAATAGTAGAGGAATCAAGGAAAAATACTTCAGTCCTAAAAAAATTTAATACAACAAATCATACTCTCATTCCCAAGATAAAAGATCCCAAAACTTTTGGAGATTTCTGACCCATTTCTTTGTGCAACACAATTTACAAAATCATCACCAAGACTATTTATCTAAGACTTCAACGTTCCATTGCTAGAATTATATCCCCTAAGCAAGGTAGTTTTGTACTAGGTAAGGAAATAATGGATGGGGAAATTAGTCGCCCATGACATTATGCATTCTATACATTTTCATTAGTTTCTATTATTTATTATAAAACTTGATATGATGAAAGTGTATGACAAGCTTAATTGGGCATTTTTATTCAAAGTTATCAAAAATTTTGGGTTTGTAGAAAAATGGTCCAAGTGGATTAAGGCATGTATATCAAGTACATTTTTCTCAATCATTATTAATGGTGTTCCAACTATTTGTTTTGCATCCACATAGTGGGTCGGACATGGGGATCCATTATCTCCATTTTTTTTCATTATGATGGCATAATATTTCAGCAGATTATTCAAATATAAAAATGATTAGGGGCTATGGAAAGGTGTACACATACCAAAAACTTCCATTGTAGTTACACATTCCTTATTTTCTATTGATACTCTCCTATTCAAAAATTAATATATTCTAGAGGCCAAGAAGACCAAGGACACATTAGATCATTATATATCTATTTCAAGTCAAAAGATAAATCCTCATAAATCAAAGATATTCATTCTCAAGACAAGTGTCATTGTCTCAAGGAAACAATTAATATTTTGGAGTTATCTTTGGAAGAATTTCCCTCTACTTATCTAGGAATCCCTTTCTTTCTTGGATCTAATAAAGCCACCTTTTGGAAGAAACTTATTGAAAGAATTAGAAATAGTGTCGATGTATGGAAAGCTAGATGGATTTTTCTATCAGGAAGGATATTTATTATCAAAATAGTCATGTTTTCCATCCCAAATTATTGGGTAAAAGCACAATAAGCTGTCACCCTTTCATAAAGGAAGAGGCTAACAACACCAAAACTAAAAAAATTTAAGGGCATAAAAGTCATATTTCTATTGAGAATTTGAAGATAATGTAAACTAATGAAATGTGTAAAATAGGATGAATTTCATGCCTATAATTTTTAACAATTAATTTGAGAAAAAATTAATATGTTTTTAAATGTTTTTCGGTGTAATTTTCATATCCTAAAAGAATACTACAAATTAGGGAGTTTACTTACCATCAAATCATTATAAGTAAAACATTGTTTTTCCCTCCAATTTCAGAATATGTTTTAGATGAAATGTATATCTAGTGCAGGAAAAAATAAAGAAGTGTTTTCGATCTATATTTTACTCGTTATAAGAATTCAAAGTTGAACTTACTTGAAATCAACAATTTTTTTCTCCCGTCACTTTTTCCCTATCAAAACTATGCCAAAAACCAAATAAATTACATATTCTTGAAGAGGACTCTCTCATCTAGTGTAGTATATGATTTTAAATTTTTTTTGAATTGATTTAGCATTTTTCTATATTTTCTAAATCAACGTCTTCTCAAAGTTTAATATACCAATATGTAGTTTTTAGCAAATTTGTTTAATGTTTTGTAGTTGAAACAGTATAAAATTTATATGTCCAAAATTGTACTTCCAAAATCTACAAAAGGGTACTTTTATTTTTTTAACATTTTCTATTTTGATCAGAGAAAGTTACAGCAGAAGTGCAAAAATCTAGTTTTTTTGTTTTTTGGAGGTTTTTCTGCCAACATGGCATGCCACCTAGGTAGACTGGGCCGAGTCTAACTTGGCCAAGTTCCCATGGGGTCGGCCCCACACAAATAGACAAAATAGTGTGCAAATGAGGGGCTTGAGATGGGTTTTTATATTAAAAATATCAATTAAACTCAGCCGAGTACCACTCGGCCCAATCTACTGGGCCACATAGATGCCATTTGGTGCCGCATGGAACCTATGTGTACTTGTCCTAGTTAGACTCGGTTGAGTCTAACTGGGCTGATTCTAACTAGGCCGAGTCATTTGAGTTAGTCGAACAAGTGACACTCAATTGTTCTTTTACCCTATTATATTTCAATTTTAAAAGATCCTAAATAAGTGATTCTGTAAATCAAGAAGATAATAAGGGATTTCTTATGGATAAACAATATGATTGATGAAAGGAAAATTTCTTTGATTTCACTAAATGACATGTCATCTAGTAAAGAAGTTGGTGGATTAGGTTTGTTGGAGCTATCAAAAAGGAATATGGCATTTGGTAGTAAGCTCATTTAGTATATGTATACTAAACCCAAGACTAAATGGTGCAAGATTACACAAGAGAAATGTCTAGATTCTTCAGATCCATTATGACTCATAAATTCTCTAAATAGCCCAAAGGGTTCTTCTATTTAGAATTTGAGATCTCGTTAAGAGAAGTGGTTACAAAGTATGTAACTTAGAAAGTGCAAACTGGTAGTCTTCATTTCTGGGAAGATTATGGGAATGGATTTACATCATTAAACCTAAATGACAACCTATCAAATGTTATGAAAATATTCATTGATCATTGGGGTTCCAAACTTATTGATTACATAGATGCAGTTGAGATCTTTAAAGGTATTTAGTAATATGGAAGGACCCAACTATCCTCCCAATCAGGAACAATAAAAATATTTTCTTCCTTAGTATTCGTAAAGATATAATTTTTTATCTTTCTCAGGATGATAATAAATTTGTTTGGGCACCCTCCAAGGATAGATTATACTCAATTAAAGATCGCTATAAAGCTCCCCAAAATAAGTAAACCCAAAAGACAAAATATAGAGCTTTTTTCTTTTTTCTTGAATAGTTCATTCTTGCCTAAGTAAAGTTTCTTTACTTGCCTATCATTGACAAACAAGATTTTAACTAATCATAAACTTGGAAAAATGTAGATCACACAATTTTTTCATTGTTTGTTATGTGACAAGGAGTTTCAGAAAGTAGATCATTTACTTATGCAATGTTAATTTTCTTCAAAGGGTTGGCTCTATGTCATTAACAGGATAGGTATTGTAATGTCACTTCCTAATACATTATTGGATATGTTCTAGTCATGGCCTATACTTTTTTCTTCCTCCATGTTTTGTTGTATTTGGAAATGTGTTCTAGCAGTAGTTAGCTGGTCAATTTTATGGGAAAGAAACAAACATATTTTTAGGAAGGTAGTCTCTCCACTGAATAATGTTTTGGAAGGTATGAGAAGTCTATTTTAGATATTTTTAATGTCTATGTAAGAAAAAAAGCTGAGCCTAATCCCCATTTCACTTCATGGGACAGTCTCGTACTCAAAAAAATAGAAATCTTTTTATATTCCTACCTTCTATGCAAAAAAAAGGCACACTCATCAAGCAATATATGAAAATAATGTTAAATAGCATCCACTAGATACAATTTTTTTTAAATTGAATTTTTATGTTTCTTCTCGGTGTAATCCACATGACTTGGGAATTGGAATATACATTAGCAATCATGTTGGTGACATCAAATATTTTGTTCCCTCTTCCATCCCACAAGATACAAATAATATTGCAGAAGCACAACCATTATTAACTGGTTTAAACCTAGAAAAAAAATGGGATTTAAAAAATTCATATTTAAGGGGATTCATCTCTTCTTATTAATTCCTATATAACTAGAAAGTCCACAAACTGGAAGATAACATATATTGTTAAGAAGACATGGAATCTGATAGAATCATTTCTAGAATTTTGTATTTCACATACATATAGGGAAGGCAAAAAACTTGTGGATCTTCTTGCTAATTTTGGATGTGATAAAATTAACTTCAACTCATTAGCATATTCATCTAATGTACAAAAATAATTACCAGCGATATAAAAGGTCAGTCAAGTGGAAAAATTGCAAGTATAATTTCGCATGGTATGCCATATCCTGGATCATCATTAGAGTCTAAAGATAAACTAGTGGGGCTCATAGAAATTGGAATCTCAAAGTTTTGGGGTTTTTGAACATTGAAAATTTTTCTGAGGCATGGAAAAAGAAATGTCATAATTTTGTGTTATAGACTTTTTGGAGTTGTCTCGGGGTAGATATTTATGTTTTATTTTTCTTTAGGTATATTTCTTTTATATCATTGTACTTGAGTGAGGATAGAGGATTATCTTTCTAGTTCTTTCCCTCTTGACATTTTGAGCCAGTTACTTATTGTAAGAATTTGCAAATAGTAAATATTGAACCAAGGATCTAGAGGTTGAAGAAAAGCACAAGAGAGAAAATATGAATGCAATGATGGATTGAATAGATCCAATGATTCACCTTGAATGATTGATTGATGAATGAATGAATGTTCTAAAATGATTACATAATAGGCCTCCTTATATAGGAAAGGACATAAGAGACAATGATAAGGTGTTGATAAGCTATCACCTATGCTAGGTGTAATCACATGTCCACCAAATGTGGATCATCCTCCATTATACAATAAATTATGTGCAATGGATTAGGATGATAATGTGATAAGAGCACGAAATATGGATCTCACACACAACGAGGTATGTGAAGACAACTATCACACCAAAAGTGGAATTTCTCCTACACCATATGCTTAATAGATCTGCACACTCCTAGGTGTCTCAATCATAAACTACTATGCAAGGCATTAACCTAAGCAAGATTAAGTAAAGTGTAATTAGGAATAATTAATTACACCAACACCCCCCCTTAAGTGCAACTTAGGGGAATGCACTTAAACTCACAATGCAAGATGGGTCCCGACAACTAGGCCATGTTAGGTACCCATGTACAAAATACATGAAATGCATAACTCTCATAAAGTGGAGAAAGAGGGAAAACCTCATGGGTAAAACCCTCCCCCAAAAAGAGAGAAGAAAACAAGATACATGGATGGATGGAGTGCTCAAGACCCCCCAAGAACTATATACATCATGTATATACAAAGAATTATCGCCCCATAAGAAGGATAGTTGGAGACATGATATACCCCCCATAAGGTAGAAGCTCCCATTTTGATGAAGAGTACCTACAAACAATAGATAAGCCAATGCTTAGAAGAAATATGTCTCCCCTTAGGAAGAAATAGATACATCAAATGATGAAGAAGCCAATCCTTGTGCAAATGGAATGAGGAAGAAGATGTAGGTCTCCATGAATGAATCTCTGAAGACTGAGTAGGAATCTCCAAGCTCACAGAATCTATCAGTTCATTTGACAAATCAAGTGAAGAAGAAGAATCAAGAATGTTAATCTCCAAAGAAGGTGAAGAAGTGTCCCCACCTATGATGAAACTGTCATCAAGGGAAAGAGAAACCCCCTCATGTATGTCTTCCAAATCTGCATCATGAGAATCAACAAATGCTAAAGATGCATCCAAGTAGTCATCACATTCTACAAGATCTAAAACACTATGATCATCCTACTGAATATTAGAGCCCATGTTTGAAGAAGTATGAAGTGGAGGAGTAGGAAGATCAACACTTGTGTCAACAAAAAAATGATTCAAGTGCCCAAAGTTCTCCTCATAATTATCCCTTGGCAAAGGGATGGGTACATCATGAATATCATCATCATTATCAACAAAATTAGAAAAAGAATACAAGCGGGATGTATGATCAACAACTCCCATAGCTATGACATCTCTAGTCTCCATGTCCCTAATGTAGACAAAATCAGGAGTGAACTCAACAATTTTACCTTTTTCCCCATGTGTAATTTGGTAAATAGAAAGAAGATTAGTGGTCAAGGATGGTACACAAAGAACATCATTAAATGTCCCTTCTCCCACAGGAATAGAACCTTTCCCACAAACTCTCATGAATGTGTTGTTACCCATCAAAATATTAAGAGAATTACAAGGCTCAATAGAAGAAAGCATATCCATAGAAGATGCCATATGATGTGATGCACCTTAATCAAGAAGCCATTTACCTTGCTTAGGATGTGTGGAAGCCATGAGTTCTTGTCCTTTACCTTTATCTTTGAATGATGATGTAGATGTAGAAGTTGCCAAATGTGCAACATGTGAAACTTGTACATCAAAGTATGTGCAACATGTGCAACACTGAGAGGATGATAAAGTGATAAGAGCACTAAAGGTGGATCTCACACACAAAGAGGTATGTGATGACAACTATCACACCTAAAGTGGAAATTCTCCTAACCATGTGCCAAAATTAAATGCAAACTCCTAAGTGTCACAATGACAACTAATATGAAAATGCATTATCCTAAGTAAACTTAAGTAAAGTGTAATTAGTAAATACTTAATTACACCAACACCCCCCCTTAAGTGCAACTTAGGGGAATGCACTTAAGCTCACAATGCAAGATGGGTCCCGGCTACTAGGCCATGTTAGGTAGCCTAATATTAGGATAATTACAAGGCTCAATAGAAGAAAACATATCCATAGAAGATGCCATATGATGTGATGCACCTGAATCAAGAAGCCATTTACCTTGCTCAGGATGTGTGGAAGCCATGAGTGCTTGTCCTTTACCTTTATCTTTGAATGATGATGTAGATGTAGAAGCTGCCAAATGTGAAGCATGTGCAACTTGTACATCAAAGTATGTGCAACATCTAGAACAATGTGAGGATGATAATGTGATTAGAGCACTAAAGGTGGATCTCACACACAAAGAGGTATGTGATGACAACTATCACACCTAAAGTGGAAATTCTCCTAACCATGTGCCAAAATGAAATGCAAACTCCTAAGTGTCACAATGACAACTAATATGCAAATGCATTATCCTAAGTAAACTTAAGTAAAGTGTAATTAGTAAATACTTAATTACACCAACACCCCCCGTTAAGTTCAACTTAGGGGAATGCATTTAATATTTTTGCCTCGGATTTGACTTTCACCTAATATAGGAAAATTTATAGTCGATCTTAACCAAAATAGCCTCTGAGATGCAATGGTGATGTCAGATCTACTCCAAGACGCCTCTATCGCATCGTAGTTCTCAGGTCTGAGATTTGGACCTTCAAAGCTTGCATCAAGATCTCTTCCAATCGGCTGATCTAAAATGCTCCAATGGCTCTGATACCATGTAAGAATTTGCAAATAGAAAATATTGAACCAAGCATCTAGAGGTTGAAGAAAAGCACAAGAGAGAAAATATGAATGAAATGATGGATTGAATAGATCCAATGAATTTGCCTTGAATGATTGATTGATGAATGAATCAATGTTCTGAAATGATTACATAATAGGCCTCCTTATATAGGAAAGGAGATAAGAGACAATGATAAGGAGCTGATAAGCTATCACCTATGCTAGGTGTAATCACATGTCCACCAAATGTGGATCATCCTCCATTATGCAATAAAGTATGTGCAATGGATTAGGATGATAATGTGATAAGAGCACGAAAGGTGGATCTCACACACAATGAGGTATGTGAAGACAACTATCACACCAAAAGTGGAATTTCTCCTACACCATGTGCTTAATAGATGTGCACACTCCTAGGTGTCTCAATCACAAACTACTATGCAAGGAATTAACCTAAGTAAGATTAAGTAAAGTGTAATTAGGAATAATTAATTACACCAACACTTATTAATAATATTATTAGTGGCTTTCCACTTTCACCAAAAAAGTAAATATGTAAACCATATAGATAAATGATATCAATATACTAATTTAAATAAATTTTAAGGTCAAGTGTAATATCCAACACTAAAATAATTATCATGTTGGTATTTTCAAGGTTTAGTGGTCTAAAATATAAATAATTCAATTTTGGGTAGTTTTTTCTTAAATTAATTAATATATGCCTTAGAGTCCCTTCACGAGAATTTATATATGAAGGTTGTGCTTGAAGAATATATTAATTTTTGATATTCAAGCCTACTTTTGTTTACAAATATTGACACTTAATAAATAATTCCTCATAGAAAATATTGACCTTGGATTTTTTTATAGTAAATCTCTATTGCAAACATGTTTATAAGAAAAAATAAGCATTTGAAAGAGTTTTTCAAAGACAAAAACCTATTCATTACTATGTTAAGTGAAATATAATTTATTGAATGGTCATGCATAGTTATGTAACAATGCATGTCCTCTATGATAGAATCTGAATATTTTGGATTAAGGAAACAATAGGTTTTAATGGGAACTCGAAACCCCTTACTTCAAGTTACAAAAGATTAGCAAAAGAGACCCAAAATAAGAGACATTTCTGGCCACAAAACACACAACCAACAAACCAACAACCATCACTAGACAAGAGAGTGACAAAACATAGAGAAGCACAACACCAACAAGAAAATACAGAAAAAAAAAAAGAAAAAAAAAAAAAGGAAAAATAGAAATATGAAACCTCCTTCAGAGATTTAGTCATTTGATTCCCAATGAAGGTCACATCTTCCATGGTGTTTTCTAGATGTTGGATGAAATTAGAAGAGGTAGCATATTTTTTTTAGGCGAGCCCTAGTTCTTTTCCCTGGTGCATCTTTAGCATCCTCTATAGCAACCATCCTCTCATTACTAAGGTCGACATCCATCAAAATGCACTTTATGTCCATTTTCCCTGCTAAGTCCTTGATGTTATGAATAGATATGGATATTTTTCCATCACCATCATGTAAACTTTTCTATAACTAATCTTCATAAAGCTTTATATACTCTAGGATTTTGCCACATTTTTCTTCCAAGTTCTTCCTAGCTTTGATTTCCTCATCCAACTGGGCTTCTAGTCTACCAATCTTACTCCAGGGCCCATGAAACTCATTATAAATCCATTGGTCTAGAGAAAGAGAGACATCATCTTTAGCTTTGCCCTTGTTAAGGAGCTCTAAAGTGGACATGTAGGCCTCAAAATATTGTATATCACTCTTCTCACTAGTATCCATAGGTTTAGCCACTATATTTTATAGTGGAGTCTTATCTGGGTTAGAAAGATTAGCAATAGAATCAAAAGAAGGATAATCAACTAGATTTATATGTGGATTCTTACCCTAACTAGAGAAATGGATCTTTTTCCTTTTGACTTTAGTTCCCTTGCCAAGATTCTTCTTCTTCGAGGAGATTCTATCATCCACATTCACCACAGGGGGAGGGTTTCTAATTCAAATTTCATCCTTCTTCAAGGAGAAAGAGACACCTTTGGCCTCAGAGTCATCAGTCTCCATCTCCTTGGCACCTTCCTTCCAAAAATTTATATTCTCCTCATCCTCATTCATTTTCTTCAAACTCTTGAAAGATTCATCCCCAGTCTCCATGCCATTATCACTATCATCCAAACTAATCCTCCCTTTTTGACCTTTAAACTGCCTAGGCAATTTTCACTTCATCCCACTAGAAATTTCACCTTCCCCTTTTCTCTTTTTCTTAATAGCAAGTTTTGGGGTATGATATATTTAGTATTCAGAAAACAAAAAGATAATACATTCATGAAGAATGAGATTAATGGACTTATTTTTGTTCTCAATCACACTTTTATTCAAAGATTTAAATATAAAAAGTTGAAGGAGATCCTATCTCTATATCAAAAATTATTCAAAAGAACAAAGTTATAATAGTGGACTCTGGAATACCTACCATCCAAGGTGAAATACTCCATAATGCAACACAACACATTCCTCCATATGGGTTTGATCTTTTCTCTAGCAAAGTAGTCGCTAGTTTTCACCAGGACATCCCTCTCCTCTTCATTTTTTGAAAATTTAATAACTGCCTCATCTGCAATTTTTCTTTCTTTGTAAAAATCTTTCCCATCACAAGGAAGGTCAGTGATCACCAAGATGAAGCCAACCATTAAGTCAAACTTAATGTTGGATATATTTTAACTATTTCCTCTTTCTAGCCCTTAATAAACTCAACTGCGGCTTTCTCCTTGTAACCATGAAGCCACTCTAAATAACTAGTAACATGTACCCATTTTGAAGCTTCTCCTAGATAGTTTAGATTTCCTTCCATTCTTTACAACAGCTCAATTCCTGATGCTTTTGTGAACCACCCATTTCTCCATTACAATAAATATGGACCAATATTTCTCTCCCAATAATCTAATTGAAGTTTCCTATTACTAAGAAATTAAAGGACATAAAGCCATAAATCATCAAAAGAGCATCTAATCTATAAATGGTAAGTGAGGTGTACTTAACCACTCTCATGCTCATAATGGTCCATGAGCCAAGGAAATTATCTGACACTAACATTATTGAGAGGATTTGTGATTCCCACAACACTATGTGTCAAATCACCCTTTATGATTTTCCTAAGTTCAAGATCAAACTTAATTTCCTCATGCCAAAACATAATATGATTAGTAATCATAGCCAGCTTGGCAATACAGTCCTTAGCCTTACTATGTTTTCTGTATACATTCATAATGATAACATTTTCAAAAGTTTCAATTAACTACATGACTTGTTTTAGAGTGTTCTTAACTATCCATGTAGGAGGGGAATCACCACGTAGACATCTAAAAATGTTTTTAGAGTTAGCTTCTATCCAAAGTTTTTTGCACTAAGGATCTTTGGCAAGTTTTATAATTTGTAAGGCCCCATTAGCTTCCACAACATGACTAGATTGGATACCCAAAGGGATAGCCACAAATGAAATACAATTCTCATTCCTATACCTTATAATGCCTCCACAACTAGCTTGACCAAGTTTTCCTTTGGCTGGCCTGTCAAAATTTTCTTTCAACCAACTCTTTGGAGGGGAAGACCATACTACATTCTCCCTTTAAATGAGGTTTTTACTTTTGGAGTTGAGATTATAGAGGAGGAAAGCATTAGGATCATACCCCAAATCTTCCCATCTTCCTTCATTTATGATGGAGATAAAATTCTCATTAGTAGACTTTATAGTCTTCTTCACAACCACCCACACATATGCTTCTCCATCCCTACAGGTTCTATGGTTGTGTTCCTTTCGGATATTCTAGCAAAGATGAGGGGAAACCAACTTCCACAACACCAAACAAAGAGAAGATTAACAATCCATTTTGTAAAGATAGCATCTATTGACAAGGTTTAATCCCCTCTTGCAAAAATTATTAATGGTTAGGATTTTATTTTGAATCATAATCTAGGAAAAGATACCAATCATTAGATTTATCCCTTTAAACCAATAGGACACCTAGAAAGGACTAGGGTCTACATGGGAGTTGAGCTGTAATAATCTATAAGAAATCGAGTATCATTCATTATGATTAGGAGCCCAAATGAGGGAGTTAGGTTTACCTAAGTGGATAATCGTAGCATTAATCCAAGTTTGAATGTCCATTAGCTTGGGATGGATGAAAATTAGGTCACACCAATTATCATTGATCTAGTAATATGTAAACTTGTTACGAAACATCATTTTACAAGATTGAATGATATCTCGATCATCAAAGAGATCCATGAGAGGTATTTCTCTGATCCAACAATCTTCCCAAAATTTTATTCTCTTACTATCACCCAACTTCCATCTAGACCCAATAGTAGCTAAATGTTTATAGTCCTACACCAAGCCCCATATAAAAGACCCATTTTTAATATTAGGAGAGAAAATGAAAGAATCCAAAGAGGGTGAATTAAAGAGATATTTCCCCTTCCAAATTAGATGCCATTACTTTTCATCCCCATAAATTCTCCAAATATATTTGGCCAAAAGAGCCTTATTAAGAGATTTGATTAGTCTAATGCCAAGACCACCTCTAGAAAAAGTCTTGCAAAGTTGGTCTCAGTAAATCAACAACATTCTCTTCCTTTCATCCATATTGGACTAAATGAATTCCTTTTATATTCTTTCCAAAATATCTGCATACTTGGTAGGTATTTTGAAGAGGCTAAAAATACATGTAGGAAGATTCTGAAGGAAGCTTTTGAGGACAATAAATTTTCTAGCCTAATTTAGCAGGCTACCCTTCCAACCAGTCAATTTACTATTAAATTTATCCACTAGATGGATCAAGAAAGAGTTTGGGGGCTTCAGACACAAAGGGAGACCTAAATAGGATCCACATAAAAGAGCGATATAACACCTCAAGACTCTAGAGATCTTATTCTATCTTCCCTCTAGAGTATTCATTGAAAAAGGGAGCTTTATCCTAGTTGATAAGATGGCCAAAAGTATTACCATATGTGTTCAATTCATATTTGATGCTTCATACCTCCCTAATCATAGCTTCCCCAAGAAAAATAGTATCATCCACAAATTGTTCATGTGTGCAATTTAGTGAGGATGAGAGGAGGGTCTTATCCCATGAATGACTCCTTTAAAACTAAGAGCATCAAAATGTCTTCCTATGCATTCCACCATGATGGAAAAAAGAATAGGGGATATAGGATCTTCTTGTCACAAGACATGAGAGGGTTTGAAAAATTTCAAAGGAGAACCGTCAATGAATATAGAAATGGTTGGGGTGGATATAAGCTAGTTAATCAGTTACATTGCCTGAAACCCAAAACTAAATGACCCAAGAACCTTCTTCACGAACTCCTAGTCCACCCTATCATAGGCTTTGCATAGGTCCACTTTCATAAGGAAATCCTACTTCTGAGAAATAGTGAAGGAGTGGATATCTTTATGCACTACAATCATAGAGTCAATACTTTTCCTTCCAAGAACAAAGCCATTTTTCTAGATAGAAATCAGCCTAGACAACAACTTTAGAATACGAGAGGTGGGGACCTTTGAAAATTTTATGTAAAGAGATTTGCAAAGACTTATAGGTCTAAACAAGTTAGAAGTGTCTTCCCCCACTTTCTTTCAGACACAAAAAATAAAAGTAACATTAGTTTCTTTCAATAGATTCCCAGTACCAAAAAATTCTTTAACAACATTGCAAACATAATTTCCTATAATATGCCAAAATTAATAGAAGATTAAAATAGGGAAGCCATTAGGGCCCAATAATTTGTCTCCTTCAAAAGACATAATGGATTTATGAATTTTAAATGAAAAGGGAATCACTTCCAAGATGTTGTTCTAAGTTTCACACACCAATTTAGGAATAGAAAAAACTAATCTCTCCAAGTCATCCAAGCTAAGCTAGTGATCAGCAGTGAGGAGAGAGGAAAAATAATTCAACGTTTCTATAGAAATGTCTTCATCCTCGCTAAATTTACCATTGGTAGTTTTAAAAGATGAGATCTGGTTAGCTTCTCTGTGTTTAAGAGTAGTCAAGTGGAAGAACTTAGTGTTCTTATCCCCTTCCTTCTGCCAAATGGATCTGGATATCTGTCTCCAATAATTTTCTTCCTTTTCTATAAGATCATGAAACTTGATAGGAGTCTCATTCTCCTTATCTAGCTAATGTCCAAAATAACCTTCCAATAGTATTTTATCTTGAATCTCCTTTAGATCAAACTAAACATTAGCTTTAGAGCTTAAAATATCCCTAGAGGACTCCCTATTCCACTTCCTGACATAGTCTTTAACATTTCTTAATTTTTTAACCACTCTAAACATAGGAGTTACATCCACCTTAATATTATACAAAAATCTAAAAATATCCTCAAAATTAGGGCAACGCGTCCACATTTTCTCAAATATGAAAAGAAATTTATTCTCCTAAGAGACAAACTCCACGTTGAAGACAATAGGGAAATGATCAATACCAATATTAGAGAAATAGGAAAGAGAACAAAAATACCTTTGCATCCAATCATATGATATAAGAGCCCAAACTAGCTTGACTTGGATCAAATCTTCTCCCTCTCTCTTTTTAGACTAGGTCAACTTAAGGCCACTAAGCTCCACGTCTATTAAGGCTTGTTGATTGATAAAGTCCAAGAGGTCAAACCTATCATCTTCTTGGTTTTGGCTTCCTCCATATTTCTCTCCATTATTCAAGGGGGTGTTGAAATGTCCCATTATCAACCAATTTAAGTCCTTAAAAGAATCTCTGGCCACTACCAAATTATTCAAAAACTTCTTTCTCTAGTTCGTATTATTTGGAGCATAAATGTTAGACAAAACCTAGGTAAATTTATCCCTAATATTATGAAACTTCATAGAAACCATATTATTATTAATTATCAGAGGAAGGATAGAGACTGTCATCTAATTCAAAAACTAAATTGTCCCATTAGAGGCACCTTCAAAACTGGTACCTGCTATGCCAAAATTTCATAAAATTTTTGACTATTCCACTCTATCTCCATCCATTTTTATTTCTTGGACCATTACAATATCAATTTTATCGTTCCTAACCACATTTATCAAGATATCTTGCTTATGGGAGATATTCAACCCCTAAATATTCTAAGATATTATCCTCATTTTTTGGGTGTTAGATCTTCGATGGTATGTTGCTTCCCATCTATTATACTCTATTGGCTTTCTAGTTCCATCATTTTATTACTAGATCTCCTTAATAATTTCTAGGTGATCTGACATCATCCTTAAATATACCCTAATTTTCCATTTAAACAAAGAAGATGGGGGAGGAATCTTCTCAACCTTTTTCCTAAATCTCTTCTTTTACATAGTATTCTCATGTCTCTCCAAAGAAATAGAACTGTCTTTCTTATTCTTCCCCTAATTATTGGATGAGAGATTATCTTTGGGAAGAGACAAATGGACCATATCAATATCATCCAACTCTATAGATAAAATGTTCTCCTCTCCACCCAAAATAGTGCAATTCTTAGCATCATTAAAGGACTCCATCAAATCATCTCTCCCTACTTCAAATGAATCATTCACTATTGAAATCAATATAATAGCGCTTCCTAAAGATTTTCTAGTTTCCTTAGGTTCCCCTTCTTCCCAAGTTTCAAACACTTCATTTCCTATGATTTTTCTCTCTTCCCGATCAGAAAACTTATTTGGCTTGAAATTTCTCTCTTCCTTTTCCAAAGGAGCCACATTGTAGGCCTAAAATTATGAAAGTGCAATGTCCACTTCTTCAAATTTTAGAATTAATGTAGAGAATAGGTTCTTGTCATTTTTTGTACTATTATTCACATTAGGGTTCTTGTTGAGGTTAAATATTCCTTCTCCAAACCAAGAAAAATTATTTTCCTCAATAGCATCATGTGTAGAACTAATAGGAATCAATTCTAATGGCAAACCACAAATCAGGGGTGCAATAATCTTATTCTGATTTCCTTTTGGTGAAACATAATTTTAATTCTTATGTTTCTAGATTGTCTTCTTTTTTGGCTACCTTCCACCTTCATCTTGCTTTTTATTGTCCTTTTTTACCTTATTTGGACATTTATTTTCCTAGTGCCCTGGATTTTTGCAATTAAAACACGAAATGGGAAGGTTTTCAAATTTCACTTCGTGAGGCCATTTTTTCAGTTTGGAAATAATATCTATTTTTCTTGTAGATTTTTCAGTTGGTGGACATTGACAAAAACCCACACACAAATCAACCTTGAATTAGAGGAAGTAATTGGATGTATAGAAAGAATCTCCTCCAAAGAGGAAAAAAAACCTTTCAACACATCTTCAGTCCAGTATTATAATGGAAGACCGAGGAAGACAACCTAAATAGGGGCTGAATGGAAGAAAGTATCATAAATATCTAGCTTAGGTCCCCATTTTTAAATGACAAAGAGTTCCTTCCAAATATACAAGGACCTCGACATTAAAAAAATTAGATACTCCTTGTTAGAGAAGGAGAAAGAAAAAAAAAACCTTTTGGAAGCACAACATTGTCAACTTGACCCTTAAGCTTCCATTTCCCTTTAACCATCAACCTTACAATCTCAATGCTGGATCGAGGGCCCAAAAAATTCCCAGATAGGGTAAGATCCATTATATAAATAGAATGGTCAACCAAAAAATCATGGAAAATTTTTTCAAACTCAACTTTATGTCGGTCTTTTTTTGATGTAGGAGCATCTTGGGTTCATGGTAATCCTATATCTGAGTAGCTTGTTAGATGTTCTCAGTAACTTATTTATATTTCTTGGTGGACTGTCCTTGTTTGTTTACCAAAAATATTAGTTACCTCTTGGTGGTGTGTTGTCTCTTCTTGGTGGTGTTCCTCACTAAGTGGGTTTGGTGTGTTCTGTGTTGTTCGGTGGCCTTGTTCACCGATGGGTTTATTTTGATTGTTTTGGCTGTATGACATGTGTATTTAATTTTTTTCATGATCTTAATATTGGGATATCTCATTGGGAAACATTTGGACCAAAATATGGGTCATATATTTCTCCAATACTAGATCTTAAAGATTCTATTAGGCCTATATGTCTAGTAGCCTTATGTATAAATGTAATGAGTTGTTCTAGCTTTTGGGGGGAATTAAAAGTTAGAAAGGAACAAGGAGATAGATAGGAAGTTGGAGATCATGGATCTTGCATGCATGAGGATTGTGCTATTTCAATAATTGATTTTTTTTTGTATTGGTCATAAGCGAGAAGGCCTCACAGCCTAGCATGCATCAAGTTTGAATGAATATATGAATATAATATTATTCCCTTCTCTTTGTTTCTATTTTATTGCTTCCATGTTGTGATTCTGCAATGTGGTCTGATAATTGGGTGATCCTTTAGGCCCTCTTATCTTCCCTTCTACTGCTAGGTGGTATCTGAGCAAGAATTTTATCTAGGTTTGTGAATCTAGGTCTTCAATCCAAGTTCCTTCATGTAAACCTTAGTTATTTATTTATTGTGGTATACAAAATTATGATCTAAACTACAATTATAGAGGGTTTCAATATGGTTCAAGGCTGGAGAGACAAATATCTAGGTTTAGCTGATATGCTAAGACAAATGACTGCTAGATTGGAATCTTTTAAGATAACCCAATGCCAAGGAAGACATCTTGATGATGTTAGTGATGATGAAGCCAAAGAAGAGTAGGAAGTATCTTCACCTACACCTATAATGGATCAAGGAGAAAAAAATTTCCAAAAATAATTGACAAATTTGAAGGCCACGTCATAGTTTAACCCTCCTGAGAATGGTGGAAAATTAGATTTGGATGCATTGATGGACTGGATCATAGAGATGGACATATATTTTGAGTATGAGAGCATATCAGATGAGAGGAAGCTGAAAATTGCAAGCTAAAAATTGAAAGGTCATGCATCCATGTCATGGGAGCATCTACAATTAGGTCGAAAGAAAAAAGGTAAAACCAAAATCAAGGTATGGGATATGATGGTAAATAAGTTGAAAGGAAAGTTTCTACCTTGTGATTATCAGATTAACCTAGATAGGAGAATGGAAAGTTTGAAGTAGAAAGATAGCTCTATGATGGATTACACCAAGTATTTCTACATGTTAGTTATTTGATTTAGACATCTTTAAGAAGAGGTGGAAAGTATTGTAGGGTACCTGAATTGGTTAAGGACTTCTATTCAAGAAGTGATCAATTTGGTCAAAATGGAGAGCATTGGAGAGGCTTATTAGTTTTCCATAAAAGATGAGGAGAAATTGAATAAAAATCATAAGAAAAGAAAAAGAGAAAGAGGTGGTAGATTCCCTAGAGGAAGATGTAGATCATATGGTGAACACAGTAGATCTAATTAGGACAAGAAAAATGAAGACAAAGGCAAGACCGAGTAGAAAGGTCAAAGTTCATCTTGAGGAAGAGGTAATTACTCTTGAGGTGGATATGGAAGAGGAGGATGATGAGAAACATGTCACAATTTTGGAGAAGAGGGACATAGATCATTGAGTGTACACATGTGGTGCAGGAGCACCTTGGCTTATGTTTTGTTGTGGCTTGTACTAACCTTATCCAGGTCAGCTATTTTTTGTTTTGGCTTTAGAAGGTTTTTTTGGTTTGTACCTAGGTGGATTTGACTAGGATCAATCCACTCTAGTTTTTTTTTTTAGTTAGTGTTTAAGTGCTATGTAGGAGCCTAAACATTGGAATGTGAGGTCAAAATCCTTGAAGGATTAACATGGCATAGATTTGTACCTAAGAAAGCCTCTATGATTTTTATACATCATTTGGTATAGATTAGAGGTCACTAACCTATGTTTTTGAAAAAGATGTAAAAGTTTCTAAAATGTTGCATGACAATATTGTCGAGACAAGATGCTTCCAATGTAGTGGTTTTGGTAGTTATAATAACTATCTAAAATTATGGGAGGGGCATGCTTAGACATGTGGAAGCTAATTTCCAAAGGTGGGAGGATGTAGTACAATTTTTTGAATTATAAAGAAAGCTCAGTTTGCTAGATTATTTGACAATCGACTATCTTTTGTGTATGAGTGTTGATAGATATATAGAATAGTAAGATTTAGTGTTACATTCGTATAGTAGGGATATTTTTATGTAACTTTTGTTTACATTTGAAGTTTTTGTGAGTTCATTTTTATTGTCTTGTAAATTATTTTGTAAGCTACATAGTTGTTGTGGTTGACATATTAGATTCTAGTAAAATGGCTCCCCAATAGAATCCAATAGTGAATTTCATCATGACCTAGATGAATATGGTAGGGGATCCCTTGTATAGTGTAAATATGAGTGTAGGAGTCCAGAGGAGCAAGTTGGATATTTTTAATATCATTCCCTATGGGAGACGGGAGTACCTGGCTAGGTGCATGACAATGTTCTAACTATGTATGAATGTAGGGATATGAAATGCAGAGTGGAACCAAGAATGGTTTTTTGATAAATGGAGTCATATATTGACCTCCTAAGAAGATTGGGCCTTTTTGAATCCATTTGAATACATTTTCAAGATTAAGTCACTTGACTGGTCCTGAATAGGCCAATTAGCCCTAGTTACCTTTGATTCTGGGAATCCACTGTACGGAGACCTTGGAACCCTAAGACATACAAAATATTTTATGTCTTTGAAAAGAGTACTTGAATATCACATTAATTTTTGGGATTTTTTGGAAGATTTTTGAAAGAAGAGGGAAAAACTAGTCAAGTAGGGCTAGTAGAAGAACTTAGCCTAAAAACTAGGATTTCTATAGAATCAAGAGATCATATATGAAAATAGTGACACCCTAACTCAAATGAGACCATAGTGAGTCTAATAAGATGTTGAACATTAAAAATATCCTTGCAAACTGTAGTGAACTTGTGGATTGGAAGATGTACTTGGAATCATCCAAGAAAGAGTGAAAGAGTGAAGTATAACTAGTGGTAAATGTCCCCTTGTGAAGAACAATTGTTATCAACTCTTAGAGTGGTATTGGATTATTCCTATACTAGTGAAGAAAGGACTAATAAGATCCTAAAATAAATCATAGGGTCTTGGAAAGGCTAGGAATTTTTGAGGTCCTAGTAGGCTTGTGCATGCACACTTGAGTGAACTCTATCAACATACAAGAAAGAAGGCTAGTAGCAGCAGAAATGATTTCGTGCATGAAGATTCACCAAATAAACTTGAAAAGGAAGGAAACCTGATGGTCAAAAGAGAATTATGGAGTAAGGATACTAAGGAAGATCATGTAAGGAAGAGTTTGTTCAAGACCAAATGCAAAGTTGCAGACAAAGTTTGGAAAGTAATTATTGATAGTGGAAGTTCAGAGAATCTAGCCTCAAAGGAAATGGTTACAAAGTTACAATTGGAAAGATTGAAGCACTCAAAGGCCTATCATATTTCATGGATCAAAGATGAACATACACTTATGGTAAGTGAACAATGTTTTTTAAATCTAAAAATTGGAAAGTATTAAGATAAGGTGTTGTGTGATATTATGCCCATGGACTCTTGTCATATTTTTTTAGGTAGACCTTGGTAATATGATAGACATATTTTATATGACAGAAGATTCACAAAATATACTATTTGGGTCAATGGCAAGAGAAAACTCTTGTTAGCTTTGATTAAAGAATCTGTTGGTGACATATGTATGTATCTATGAAAGTTTATTAGATGGAAGGTAGATAGTTTGTTAATGATTTGAAGAGAAATGATGTCTATTATGTTGTGATTCCTAGCAAACTGAGTGAAAAAATAGAAGATAAAGTTCTCAAAGAGGTTGAGAATTTTCTAACTGAGTACAAGTAGATCATTTTAGATAATGGGGTATGTGCAGGATCATGGTATGTCAAACTAGGCCCTTAAGTGGCAATGACAAATCAGAAAATTAGGTTTAGGCAAGTTGACATAAAAATTTGAACAAGTTATAAATATTATATCAAAAAAATGTAAGAAGAGAATTCATATAAAATTGAATTTACTTTCTAATATACTAGGCCTTTTTTGAAAAATAATTATTCTATATGTCAAAAATATCAAATTTCAATGTAGTAGTACGAAAATTTTAGGAAAAAATAAGAAGTAGGCGTATGTCTGACCACCTTAACCACAATCAGAGGATAAATTATTTTTACTAGATTCTAGATATAAGTAGCAGACTCATGTCTAGATGTGACATATTTTTTTGTAATTTTTTTCCAAGTAAATAATTAATTATTTTTTTTCTTCTACAACTTTTCCAAAATACAAAAACTCTCATGTCTAACCATGTTAACTTACTCTAAACTTTATCAAATTGAAAACTGTTTTTATTTTTCTCGTAGTAGGAAAAGCATAGAATGTGACACGTGTTTTGGATTTAAAAATGTTATATAGTTTGAAATTTATAGCTATTTTTTAATAAGTCTATCAATTAGGACTAGAAAGATAACAAGTAGGTGTATGTCTGACCACATTAAATGAAATCAAATGATAATATTTTTTATAAGATTCTAGATAAAAGTAGTAGACTCATGTTCGGATGTGACGTATATTATTTTGTATTTTTTTCCAAGTAAATAATTAATTAGGATTTTTCTTCTACAAATATTCCTGAATAAAAATCTCTTGTCTGACCACCTTAACTTAGTCTAAACTTCATCAAATTGAAAGAATTTTTTATTATTATTGTATTAGGTGAAGCATAGAATGTGATGTATATTTCAGATTTCAAAAATGTTATATTATTTGAAAGTTATAGTTGTTTGTCAAAGAGTCTATCAATCAAGACTTCTTTTTCACATCACCACTTTTTGGCATACCATGATCCTATACATACCCAATGTACTTGATAGTTTTCTATGGATGAGAAGTATTATTAATTGTATGGATCTGATTCCTGGAGCTAGTTTTCCAAATAAAGCACCACGCCAACTGACACCAACTGAGAATGAGGAACTCAACCAACAAGTTGAAGAATTATAGCATAAAGGTTTAATAAGAGAAATTTTGTGTCCATGTGCAGTACCAGATTTGTTGGCACATTAGAAGAATGGAGAATGGTGAATGTGCACTAATTATAGAGGTATCGATAAGATAACAATTAAGTATCAGTTTCTTATACCAAGAATAGATGATATAATGGATTATTTGAGCATGGAAAAATATTTTACCAAGATTGATTTGAGCTGTGGATATCATCAGATTAGAATTAGAGAAGTAGATGAATAGAAGACTTCTTTCAAGAAAAAGAAGGTTTGTATGAATGGTTAGTTAAGCCTTTTGGTGTAACTAATGTTATAATTACTTTTATGAGGCTAATGGATGTGTTTTTGAAGAAATTCCTAGGAAAATTTTGATTGTGTACTTGCATGAAATTATGATATTCAATAAAACTAGAGTGGATCAGTTGTTGCACATTCGACAAGTATTGCAGAGATTTAAAGAGGAAAAGTTGTTGATTAATCTAAAAAAGTGTTCCTTCATGAAAGAGGAGATGTATGTTTGGGACTTGTCATTTTAGCTAATGGTTTAAAGATGGATCTTGAGAAGGTTAAAGCTATTCTTTAATTTCCTACGCTTGAGAATATTGGTGAGGTAAGATCATTCCATGATTTAGCAAGTTTTTATCGAAAGTTCATCATAAATCTCAGTTCAATTTGTAATGTTATGATTGAGACAATGAGAGGAGATAAAAGAGAATTTAAGTGGACACATGGAGCTGATAAGAGTTTTTAGACTTTGAAATAGAAGGTTTTTGAATTGCCTTGTTAGATTTCCCTAATTTCAATAAGATATTCCAAGTTAAATATGATTGAAGTGGCAGTGTAATAGGAGCTATGTTGAGTCAAGAACGTAAACTTGTTTGTTTCTTCAGTGATAAGTTGTATGATTCTCAAAGAAAATATTATATGTATGATTAATAATTCTATGCTTTTGTTCAAGCCCTGAAGAAATGGAGACACTATTTGATGCCGAAGGAATTTTTATTGTATATTAATCATAAGACTTTACAATATTTGGGTAGTCATAACAAGTTTAATGGGTTGAGTATTTGAAGAATTTTACATTTGTGATCAAACATAAGAGTCAAGTATCTAACTGAGTTGATCATGCATTGAGTAGAAAAATATCTTTGTTGACTGAAATGACAATTGAGGTTCTTGGTTTTGAGGACATGAAGAATTTGTATAAAACCGACCCTGATATTTATGAGTCTTGGATAATGTTCAAAGAACCTATTCTAGATCAACTGGGTAAGTAGGAAGACTATTTCATTCAAGAAGGCATGTTCTTCAAAGGAATTTAGCTATGTATACTGAGAGGATCAATAAGAACTAATTTAATAAAGGAGAACTATAGTGGTGGTTTGGCTGGACACTTTGGCATTAACAAGACATTGAATTTTCTTAAAGAATGGTATTTTTGGCCACATTTATTTAGGGATATTTAGAAATTTGTGAAGAGTTGTGGGGTTTATCAAGTTAAAAAAGGAGTAAGTTAGAATAGTTGATTGTATACACCAATTTTTGTTCCTAAGAAACCATGGACCAATGTTATTATGGATTTTTTTCTTGGCTTATCTAGGACAACAAGAGGTAATGCTTCTATATTTGTTGTTGCAAACAAATTTTCCAAGATGACACAATTCATACCATGTAGGAAAATGTCAGATGTAGTGCATATAGAAGATATTTTCTTCAAGGAGATTGTCAGATTGCATGGATTATCAAGGATTATCATCTCTGAGAGAGACATAAAGTTTTTTGGCTATTTTTAGAAGACTCTATGGAAGAAGTTGCACACCGAGTTGAAGTATAGTTCTATATTTCTTCCAAAGACTGATGGACGAACATAGGTTGTAAATAGAAGTTTTTGTAACTTGTTGAGATGCTTAGTTGGAGACAAACTGAGTAATTGGGATTTAGTATTAGCACAAGAAGAGTTTATATACAATAATTCAATGAATAGGAATACTAACAAGACACCTTTTCAAGTTTTTACTAGTATGCAACCTAAAGGTATATCAAACTTGAAATATATTGATGGAGAAGAGAAGAAGAGTGTTGAAGGGGAAGCATTTTCTAAATTTATGAACTCATTACATGAGGAAGTGAAACATAAGTTGGAGAAGAGTAATAAAAAATACAAGGATAGTGTAGATAGGTGAAGAAGACATAATATTTTTAAAGTTGGTGATGAGGTAATGGTTCATTTGAAGAAAGGAAGATTTCATGTTAGAACCTATAGTAAGTTGAAGATGAATAGAGGTCCCTAAAAGATATTGAAGAAGTTTGATAGTATAAATGCTTATGAAGTAGATTTACCTAATGACATGGACATATGACAACTATTCAATGTTTTATATTTGTATGAATATCATGAGCCTGATGAAGAAGTGGTAGTACCAAGTAATTATCCTTAGAAGTAGACATAAGAAGTTGAATAGATTTTGGAAAAAAGAGTGGGCGAAAGAACAAGAGGAAATAATTACATTGAACACTTGGTAAAGTTGAAGAATAGACCAATTGAAGACTCCACATGGATTTCTCAATTTGAGTTGGATTCAGATCATGTTTTATGTCACTCATGATTTAAAGAATCATTTATTTTAAACCTTGGGTGTTTGATGTAGGAGAATCTTGGGGTCATGGAAATCTTGTATCTTGATATCTTGTTAGATGTGTTGTGTAACTTATTCAAGAAGTTCTGAGTGGAGTGTTCCTATTTTTTCATCAATGAGCTTGGTTACCACTTCATGGTGTGCTATCTCTGATTGGTTGTGTTCTTCACTAAGTGGGTGCAGTGTGTTCTATGTTGTGTGTTGGCATTGTTCACCGATAGGTTTACTTTGATTGTTTCCGTTGGCCAACATGTGTATTTAATTTTGGTCATGATCTTAATGTTGGGATCACTCATTGGGAAATATGTGTTCTATGTTGCAGAAGAACAAGAGGAAAGAATTACAAGGAATACTTGGTAAAGTTGAAGAACAGACCAACTGAAGAATCTACATGGATTTCTCAATCTAAGTTGGGTTTAGCTCATGTTTTACGTCACTTGTGATTTCAAGAATCATTTATTTTAAACCTTGGGTGTTTGATGTAGGAGCATCTTGGGATCATTGAAATCTTATATCTTGATATCTTTTCAGATGTGTTGTGTAACTTATTCAAGAAATTCTGATGGAGTGTTTCTAATTTTTCATCAATGAGCTTGGTTACAACTTCGTTGTGTGATATCTTTGATTGGTTGTGTTCTTCACCAAGTGGGTTCAGTGTGTTCTATGTTGCATGTTGGCATTGTTCACCGGTAGGTTTACTTTGATTGTTTTTGTTGGACAACATGTGTATTTAATTTTAGTCATGATCTTAATGATGGGATCACTCATTAGGAAATATGTAGACCTAAATCTAGTTCATTTCTATCTCCAATGCTCAATCTTAAAGATTTTATTAGGCTGACCTGTTTAGTAGCCTCGTGTATAAATATAATTATTTGTTCTAGGTTTTAGAGGGAAGTAGAAGTTAGAAATGAAAAAAGAGAGTGATAGGAAGCTGGAGATCATTGATCTCACATGCATGAGGATTTTTATGTTTCTCTAATTAATTTATGATGTATTGGTTGTAGCAGAGAAGGTCTCATAGCCTAGCATGTATCAAGTTTAAATGAATGTATGAATATGATTTACTTCACTTCTCTTTATTTTTGTGTTATTTCTTCCATATTGTGATTTTGTAAGGTGGTCTAGAAATTGAGTGAGCCTTTGGCCAACTTATCTTCCCTTCTTGCGTTAGTTTTATAGGTAATAGGTAGAAAATAGGATTTACCACTAGTTTATGACTAAAGAGGGAATCCCATTTCACCTGATGGGCCCAACCCTCACTCAAGTTGATAATTTCAATACCACATGAGTCCCCCCTAGAGGATCCCCTAGATCAATGAGAAAAACACCATCCCATGGGTCCCTATTTAAATATCTTTGATCAGAGGCATCTGATCCCAATGATTTGTCCTTGTTTCCATTAGCATCAATAACCTCATTGAACTTTCCCCAACATATCCTTGCAATCCACTACCAGAGCCTCCTACAATCTCCTGTAAACCCCCCTAGCTAGAAACCTTACCACCATTACTAAATTTCCATTTCTTGAGACTATTTTTGAGTTTGGAAACAATATCTTTTTTTCTAGTAGACCTATCAATTGTTGGAGATTGATTGAAATCCACACATAAATCAACCTTGGCTTAGAGGAAGTCATTGGATCTATGGAAATAAGCTCCCCAAAAGAGGAGGCTAAACCTTTCAACATATTATCATTCCAATATTTGAATGGAAGACCAAGGAATAGAACTTAAATGGGGGCTGAATGGAAGAAAGTATCGTAAATATCTATCTTAGGTCCCCATTTTAAAAATTCCACAGAGTTCCTTATTAACATCTAGTGACCACATAAAATAAAATCTAGATCCTCCTTGATAGAGAAGGAGAAAGACAAAAAAACCTCTAGGAAGCGCAAAAATGTCAACTTGACACTTAAGATTCCATTTCCCTTTAACCATTGATATTACAATCTCAATGTTCTTTCGAGGGCCCAAAAATTTCCCAACTAGGGAAGATTTATTATAGAAATAGAATGGTCAATTAGAGAATTAGGGAAAAAAATTTAAACTCCCCTTTATGCCATTCTTTTTTGTAGGTAATAGATGGAAAAGAGGATTTACTGCTAGCTTTATGACCAAAGACGGAAGACCATTTCACCTAACGGTCCCAAACTTCACTCAATTTGAGATTCTCAATACCACGTGAATCCCCCTGGAGGATCCCTTGGATCAACAAGAAAAACATCATCCCATGGGTCCCCATTTAAATCTTTTCCATCAATGGAATCCAGTCCAAATGAGCTATACTTGATGCCATCAACATCAACAACCCCGCTAAGCTTTCCCCTAGTATTTACTTGTGATATGGTGCTAGACCCTTCTCTAATCCCCTAAAAACCACCCAAGTAGGAAGCTTGACCACCATTTATAGATTTGGCAGATCTCTTAGTTGGTGGATATTGACACAATCTCATGCATAAATCAAACTCAACTTAGATGAAGTTATTGGATCTATGCAAAGAAGCTCCTCAAAAGAGGAGGCTAAATCTTTCAACACATCTTCATTCGAGTACTCCAATTGAAGACAAAGGAAGAGAACCCAAATGGGGGCTGAATGGAAGAAAGAATCATAAATATGTAGCCTATATCCCCATTACTCAATTTGAGATTTTTAATAGCACATGAATCCCCCTAGAGGATACCCTAGATAGAAGGCAAAAATAACCATCCCACGGGTCTCCATTCAAATATTTTCCATCAGAGGCATCCAGTCCCAATGAGGTGTCCTTTCTCCCATCATCACTAACAATGTCATTGACCTTCTCCCTAACATTTGCTTTCAATCTACTACCAGAGCCTCTTGCAATCCCATATGATCCACCTGAGTGGGAATCTGAATGTTGCATGTATTGAAGCTAGTCATTCGATCTATGAAAATAAGCTCCCAAAAAGAGGAGGCTAAACCTTTTATCACATATTCTTTCCATTATTCCAATAGAAGAACTAGGAAGCGGACTAGAATGGGGACCAAATGGAATAAAGTATCATAAACATCTAGCTTAGGTCCCCATTTTTAAATGTGAAAGATCTCCTTCTGAACATCCAAGGACCTCCACATAAAATATAATCAAAATGCTCCTTGTTAGAGAAGGAGACAGATAAAAAAACCTCTAGGAATTGTAGGAATGTCAACTTGACCCTTAAAATTTGAATTCCTTATAACCATTGATCCTAAAATCTCAATATTGGGTCGAGGGCCCAAAACTTTCCCAACTATGGTAAGATCCATTATAGAAATGGAGTGGTCAACTAGAGAATCAGGGAAAAAAAATTTTAACTCACCTTTTTAACAGTCTATTTTGTAGGTTATAGGTGAAAAAAAGGATTTACTGCTAGGTTTATGACTAATGGGGGGAGACCATTTAACCTGATGGGCATGATCTCCCATTTAACCTGATGGGCATGAACCTCACTTGAGTTGTTATTTTCAATAGCATGTAAATCCCCCTGGATAATCCCTTAGATCAAGAAGAAAAAAATAAAATTCTCGTGGGTCCCCATTCAAATCTTTACCATCAAAGGACTCCAGTCCCAATGAACAATCCTTGCTTCCATAAGCACCAACAGCCCTGCTGACCTTCCTCCTAGCATTTCCTTGTGATCTGTTACCAAACCCTTCTCTAATCCCCTATGGACCACCTGAGTAGGAAGCCTGACCACCATTTCTAGATTTGATAGATCTCTCAATTAGTGAATATTGACCCAAACCCGTGCATAAATCAACCTCAACTTAGATGTAGTCATTCAATCTATGGAAGGAAGATCCCCAAAATATAAGGCTAAATATTTCAGCACATCTTTATTCTAGTATTCTAATTGACGAAAAGTGAAGGAAACCCAAGTGGGGGCCGAATGGAAGAGAGTATTATAAATATCTAGCTTATGTGCCCATTACTTGAGTTGAGACTTTCAATAACATATGAATCCCCCTAGAGGATCCCCTAGATAGATAGGAAAAACAACATCCCATGGGTCCCCACTCAAATATTTTCCATCAGAGGAATCCAGTCCTGATGAGGTGTCCTTCCTTCCATTAGCATGACAACCTTATTGACCTTCACCCCAAATTTTCATTGTGATCCACTAGAAGAGCCTCCTACAATCCCCTACTAACCACCTAAGTGTGAATTTTAATGTTTCTTGTATTGAAATTTTTCATTTGATCTATAGAAATAAGCTCCACAAAAGAGGAGGCTAAACCTTTTAGCACATATTCTTTCCATTATTCTAATAGAAGACCAAGGAAGCAAACAAGAATGGGGGCTGAATACAATAAAGTATCATAAATATCTATCTTAGGTCCCCATTTTTTAAATGTTGAAGAGTTCCTTCAGAACATCCATGGACCTCCACATAAAATAAAATCCAAATCCTCCTTGTTTCAGAGGGAGAAAGACAAAAAACCTCTAGGAAGCACAGTAATGTGAACTTGACCCTTACTATTCTATTTCCCTTTAACCATCAATCTTGCAATCTCAATGTTGGGTAGAGGTACCAAAAATTTCCCAACTAGGGTAAGATCCATTACACAAATAGAATGGTCAACCAGAGAATTAGGGACAAAAATTTTAAAATAACCTTTTTGCGAGTCTATTTTGTAGGTAATGGGCAAAAAAGATGATTTACTGCTAGGTTTATGGATGATGAAGGAAGACCATTTCACCAAATAGGCCCGAACATCACTCGAGATGATATTTTCAATACCATGTGAATCTCCACCAGAGGATCCCCTAGATCATCAAGAAAAACACCATCCTATGGGACCCCATTAGAATCTTTTCCATCAGAGGAATCTAGTCTCGATGAGCTATCCTTGCTGCCATAAGCACTAAAAGACCTATTGACCTTCCCCTGAGTATTTCCTTCCTATCTACTGCCAGAGCCTTCTACAATACTCTATGAACCACCCGAGAAGGAAGCCTAAAGTTATCATTACTAGATTTGGTAGATCTATCAATTGGTGGGAATAGACACAAACCCACACATAAATCAACCTTGAATTATAGACAATCATTGGATCTATGGAAAGAATCTCCCCAAAAGAGGAGGCTAAACCTTTAAACAGATTATCATTATAGTATACCAATGGAAGATGAGGAAAGACAACTCAAATGGGCCCTTCATGGAAGAAAGTATCATAAATATATAGCTTATGTCCCCATTTTAAAATTTCCATAGAGTTCCTTATGAACATCCAGTGACCACATAAAACAAAATCCAGATCCTTCTTAATAGAGAAGGAGAAAGAAAAAAAATCACATAAAAAAAAATCTAGATGCTCCTTGTTAGAGAAGGAGAAAGACAAAATACTTCTAGGAAGCACAACAATGTCAACTTGACCCTTAAGCTTCTATTTCCCTTCAACCATCGATATTAAAATCTCAATTTTGGTTCGAGGGCACAAAAATTTCTCAAATAGGAAAAGATTTATTATTGAAATAGAATGGTCAACTAGAGAATCAGGGAAAAAAAATTTAGACTAACCTTTGTTCTAGTCTATTTTACAGGTAATAGATTGAAAAGAGGATTTATTGCTAGCTTATGACTGAAGAGGGAAGACCATTTCACCTGATGGGCCCAAACATCACTAAAGATGAGATTTTTAATACCACATGAATCCCCCCTATAGGATCCCCTAGATCAATAGGAGAAATACCATCCCATGGGTCCCCATTCAAATCTTTTCCATGAGAGCAATCTAGTCCCAATGAGCTAGACTTGATGCCATCAGTACCAATAGCCTCGCTCACCTTCCCCTCAATATTTCCTTGTGATATGCTAGTAGACCCTTCTCCAATCCCCTACAAACCACCCGAGTAGGAATCCTAATGTATAGTGAAAAATATGGACGGGGTCTATAAAAATGGGAGCTTGCACATAAAAGAGACCCTAAACTAATATTTAACACACACATGAAATTCTAATGATATGGAAATTAAATCTAGAAGACTAATATTGAAATGAAGAAATAAAAAGTACTTACCTCCAAAAAGAATCTACTGGAAACATTGTCAAACGGTCTTAGAAACTGTCAATGTTTGTGCTCGCAGGGCGAAAATGTGAGATCTACAAAACCTAGAAATAATTTTATTTTCTAAGAAAGGTCAACCTTGACCCAAATAAAGGGACACAATCTTACCCCGAGGCACAATCTTGCCCCTTTATGTCAACCTTGACCTGCACTGTATTGATGGAAATTTTTTTCACAGATCCCAAAAGTTTGTTGAAAAGGGTACCCAGATCTGCACTATAATTTTCTATTCCGCACCTGTTCCTTCAAGAAAAATGGTTTTCTTTGTTGGGGGGGAAGGCATTTGCCTTATTAAAACCCCAATTTAGCAATTAACCTTGACCCAAAAAGGTCAACCTTGACCAAAAATGTTGACCTTGATGCAAAAGGTTGATGTTGACCCAAAAGTCAAGAATCTCATAATTTCAATTAAGGATGTTAGGATTATGCAGAAAAGAAGTGGAAAATGGGGCAAAATAGGGAGAAAATCCAGATCCAAGTCAAAGACCCATTGAAGGCGTTCGACATGACCCAAAACTATTGGTAAAGGAGATCACAAAGAAAAAGACAATCATGATGAAATCAAAGGGACAAAGGAATTCTCAAGACCTCAGGGACTCAAGTCTTCGTCAACTCCAAGATTACAATAAGAGAGGCATCACTAGTAAAAAGAGAGAAAAGGTGAGAGAGGAGTGGCTAGCTTGCCCAGTAAGATGTGTGTATATCAATGTGAACCAAAAAAAGTATAGGATGGCCCACCAAGAAAGCACTTGATAGCGAGCCCTTATAGTTGTACACCTTCTGGAAGCTTTGTGCATGTATGTAGTGCATCTTCTAATGGATTTTATGAAGTACCCATGGATCCATATCAGCATAGAATACATTTGTAAAATGTGTATCTCTTCAAGAGTTAGCAATTTATGTGTATTACCTACCAAGGATTTACCATATTTGAAATTGGAAATGCATGTCTCTTTAGGATTTAGAAACTTATGTGTGTTACCTTCCTAGAATTTAGCATGCTGTAAAATAAAAGGTTAGAACAAAAATGAATAATATAGAACGAGGGAGGCCATATAGATGCTCCCCTCCTTAAGATGGAAAAATACCTACTATTTTGACATGTTGAGGAAAGAAACTTGAACAAGGATAAAACCTTTTCCAAAATCAAGAAAATATCCATAGAAAACACCCTGTCCAAGCCAAGAAGATCACATCTCCTATGAGGCCATGGAAGGGATGAATGCAATGAGATATTATGCAAGAATGGATAAAGTAACCCTTTTGAGGGATATCACACTATTCAGATTCCAAGATGAGAGATTTATCAACCATGGAAACCCAATGTCAAAAAATGAAATTAGTTATGATCAAGAATAGAGATCCTCAATGCAAATCAGAATTTTCATGTATGATTGGATATCACATAATAGATAGATACTGCTTAACCAAGGGAAAAGTGGATCCCAAAAAGATAGAAAAGAAGGAGATGACATCCTTTCCCCCCAAGCATAGGAACAATGATGGAAGGGGACCTATTATATCGCTCAGAAAACTATACAAGACAATGATCCCCCAAGGATTAGGCTAACATTGTTTACATAATATGGAACTCCATAATAGGAACATAAATGTTATTTAGAGAAAATAGGATTGAAATTCAACTCATTTCCACATGATATATAAATAACCTTACTATTAATGAGGTTCCTAATCTTATAATGTAAATCTTGACATTCACTAGTAGAGTGATCATGAAATCTATGATATAAACAAAAAGGAAGAGTGTTCAAGAACTTCTTGGTCAAATTCCTTCATAGGTTCATCATGTTTTGAAGTGTTATTTGAGATGTTTTTAATATTGATTCATTTTTGATGATTAAATCCCATTCCATAAGAATTCTTATTCCCCCCATTCTATAAGGGAATTTGAATTCCCTTTTTATGCTTACCACATCCTTGACCACTGAATCCTTGTTTAACTAGGAAATGATATCCAGGACCATAACAAGAAGCCATATGAGAAGGAGTCAATGGAACTTAAGTAGTCACTATGTCATCATTAGTAGGTCTGATAGATTCCTTGTGGGTAGAAGTAGTGACAAAGTTATTACGAAGGGCGTTAGAAGTAGAAGCAAAAGCTCATTGTTCAAACTCTCTTTTTTGCTTCATAAAATCAAGATCAGAAACCTTATACTCTCCAATAAACATAGGATTAAAATCCAAGGTTCCCCAATCATTGCCAGGAAGAGCATTAGAGGAAGAAGGATTGTGAATAGGAGTAGTTTAGGTCTGAATATTCAAACAAGGATTTCGTGCATCATTCACATGAAGTATATACATTATTTTATCATGAATAAGCTTGACTTTACGATGAAGGGTGGAAGGAACAACATGCATCTCATGCAACCGAGGTCTACACAAAATGAGGTTATAATTGAGAGGTCTAGGCATAACATGAAAAGGAGTATTTAGGATGACTAGACCTACTTTGATAGGTAAGGTAATGATGAACAAAGTGTTCAAGTAGAAATGTTATCAAAGTCACGTATAGGAAATTGGTCAGGTTCAATAGTTGAAAGATTGTCTTTAATCACTTTGAGCATGTCCATGCTACAAATATTAAGCCCAAATCCATTATCAATCAAGGTCCTAAGAATGATGCTCTTCTTGATAGTAACAACAACCATAAGAGTATAGTATTGATTCTGAACTTCTTTAGAAGGTAAATCCTTTTGAATAGATATAATATAAGGAGGACCCGGGGTAGCATACATGTAGTACTGAAAGAAGGCATTAATGTTGTCTTGATTAGGAGGTAGAGTGGGAAGAGTTTCTAGACCTTTTTGCAAGGATTCATGGTAGATAGGTGAAGTTTTAAGAAGCTACCATAAAGAAATCTTAGCAAACGTATTATGCAATTGGTTTATCAAATCATAGTCCTTGCTAGGAAGATGGGGTGGAGGAGGAAGAATGGGTTGACAAGGTGGTAAAGAAGTAGAAACCACCAGATTAGGTTGAGGGTTATTCCTTGTATGATAGGTGTGAGCTATCTAATCTTGATTATTGAAAAACTCTAAAGACTCCATAGGTTTACCTTTGATAGTAATGCAAGGACAACCATTGATAGTCAACAAGGGTTTTTGATAAAAAATGTTAGATGTCTCAACACTACAAATAGATTCATAAGAAGGAAGAAAATATGACATCCTAGGAGGAGATGAGCTAGGCTCTTGATTATCCATAAGATCATCATTAAGAGGGAGATCATTAAGGGAATTCATATCATTCTCTTCTAATGCCTCATCACTAGACAAAATCCCAAATGGAGGTAAAGCATCTATAATGTCATCTTCTTTCGCTAAAATGTCTGCATAAGGGGAGTGTGTTTTAGAAAAAGAGTCACCATCATGTATTAATATGTCAACCATTAATAGATCACCCTCTTGTATCAAAGCTTCTTCACGAGGAGGGGATAAACCAATATCTTTATCCAAGGGATCATCCACAATGGTTTCATGAGGAAGAGAGTAATAAACATCCAAATACAAAGGTTAATCTGAAATAGGAGGACTATCATCCCTACTAATAAAGCACATTGTAGGATCACTATAAATAACTAAATATTGATCCCTAGAGGGGAAAGAAGGTTATTATATTCTAAAGTAAGCTCATAAAAAAGACATGTATTATGAGAAGAATTAACATCAATCCACAACTCATCTCCATAAAAAGAAATATGATGGAGAGATAGATTAAAGTCATCTTCTTCCTCCAATATATCCTTACAAGGTAATAGAAGAGAGGAAACAATGCAATTGTAAGGTAAGAGGAAGATGTTATGTAATCCCAAATGTTATAGAAGAATATTTGGAAAACACTTGAAACAACTTGTGCAACATGATAACAAATAAAGAAATGCATATAAAATAGATCCAAATGCATTAAAATGAAATTTATAAGAATGAAAAGGAAATTCAACAACACAAACACAATAGAGCATCTAATTCCACTAAATATGGGAGTTAATCTTGTGGGGTTCACCAAAATGTATAGTGAAAATTATGGATGGGATCTAGAACAATGGGGGTTTGCACATAAAAGAGACCCTAAACCAATATTTAACACATACATTAAATTATAATGATATGGAAAGTAAATCTAGAAGACTAATATTGAAATGAAGAAATACAAAATATTTACCTCCGAAAAAGAATCTATTGGAAACCTTGTCAAACTGTCTCAGAAACTGTTGATTTTTGCATTCGGAACCGAAACTGTGAGATCTACAAAAGCCATGAATATTTTTATTTTCTAAGAAAGGTCAAACTTCAACCAAATACATGGGCACAATCTTACCCCAGAGCACAATCTTGCCCCTTTATGTTGACCTTGACCTACACTATTCCGACAGAAATTATGTTTGCGAATCTTGAAAGTTTTCTGAAAGGGGTATCTATATCTTCACTGTAATTCATTGTCTGGACATGTTCATGTAAGAAAAATAGTTTTGTTTGTTGGGGGGGAAAGGGTTTTCCTTATTCAAACCCCAATTTAGGAATTAACCTTAAAATTGAGTTTAAATTTCAATAATAAACAAAGTAAATGAAATAATTCACCTTGCTTATGTTGAAATCTTTGTGGATGAGTTGAATCCTTGAATCCTCAAGTATGGATGCTCCAAATGAATATAGAATTTTAGGATGTCTCAAATTAATTTCCTTTATATCTTCAACACCAATCTTGAATAGACCTTTGAATAGGAAGAGACTTGGATGGATATGGATGGAGAAATCTTCAATAAGAGGGCTTCATAGAGATTGAATCCTTCAATGGCTACTAATGGATCTCCTTGATGAATTGGATCTTGAATGTTTGAATGCTTGAAGATGAATGAATACTTGAATGCTTTCCTTCTCCTTCTTTCTTTCTTCTTGATTGGTTGATTTCACTTTCTTGAGAGATATTGTGATGTGATGGATATCAAAGATGGATTCAAATGAGAGAGGAAGGCTTCCTTTTATACTAGTCTTGGGCACAAACTTCTAGAGAGGCCTACATAGGAGAGTTAAATTCCCATTTAAACCTTCACCCCTAGAAATGGACCTAAATTAAATAAAATTTAAGAGTTTACCATTCCAAAGCCCGAAATAGTCGACCTGAAAGCGGGAAAATAAATTGTTATGAAACCCAACATCGAGAACTCTTAGATTTTGAAATTTGAACCCTAGGTCAAGGTCAAGGTTGACCTTGACCCAAAAGTAAAAAATCTCATAATTTCAATTCATGATGCTGAAATTATGTAGAAAAGAATTGGAAAATGGGCTAGAATAGGGGGAAAAGCCAGATCAAAGTCAAAGATCCATTCAAGGAATTTGACATGACCCCAAACCATTTACTCAGAGCACTATACTAGTCCTAAATAGAAGTGCTTCCATTTTCTGATAATACATTTAGCCCCCACTTTAGCAAGAGTATGGACTCAATGCAAAATCTTGGTAAAGGAGAGCACAAAGAAAAAAAAATCTTATTGAAATCAAAGGGACAAAGGAATCCTCAAGCCTCTGGCGACTCAATTGTTTGTCAACTCCAAGATTACAATAAGAGAGACATCACTAAAAAAAAGTGAGAAAAGGGGAGAGAGGAGTGCCTAGCTCACCAAGTAAGATGTGTGTATCTCACTGTAAACCACAAAAATGATAGGATGGCCCACTAAGAAAGCACTTGATAGTCACCCCATAGATTTGTGTGCCTTCTGGTGGATTTGTGCATGTATGTAGTGCATCTTCTGATGGATTTTATGAAGTACACAGGGATCCATATCACCATAGAATACATTTTTAAAATGTGTATCTCTTCATGATTTATCAACTTACATGTGTTACCTACCGAGGATTTAACATATTTGAAATTGGAAATGCATGTCTCTTTAGGATTTAGCAACTTATGTGCATTATCTTCCTAGGATTTAGCATGCTGCAAACTAAAAGGTTAGAAAAAAAATGCATAATATAGAATGAGGGAGGCCATATATATGCCTCCCTCCTTAAGATGGAAAAATCCCTACTATTTTGACATGTTAAAGAAAGAAAAGAGTAAGGATAAATCCTTCTCCAACATCAAGATAATATCCATAGCCAACACCCAGTCCTAGCCAGGAAGGTCACATCTCCTATGAGGTCATGGAAGGGACTAATGCAAGGAGATATCATGAGAGAATGGAAAAAGTAACGCTTGTGATGGATATCACACTATTCAGCTTCCAAGGTGAGAGATTTATCAACCATGGAAACCCAATGTCAAACAATGAAATAGTTTATGATCAAGAATAGAGATCGTCAATGCAAACCAAAATTTTCATGTATGCTTGGATATCACATAATAGATAGATACTTCTTAACCAAGGGAAACATGGATCCTAGAAAGATAGAAAGGAAGGAGATGACATTGTTGCCCCCCAAGCATAGGAATAAGAATGGAACAAGACCTATTATATCGCTCACAACATTATACAAGACACTGATCCTCCAAGGTTTAGGCTAACATTGTTTACATAATGTGGAGCTCTATAATAGGAACATAAATTTTATTTAGAGAAAATAGGATTGAAATTCAACTCATTTCCACATCATATATAAATAACCTTACTATCAATGAGCTACCTAATCTTATAATGTAAAGCTTGATGTTCATTAGTAGAGTGATCATGAAATCTATGATATAAACAAAAAGGAAGAGTCTTCAAGTATGGACTACATTTATTTTTGTGTTTAGGTCTACTAATCATGTTAGGACAAAGGAGTTTAGGAAAAGGAACTTCTTGGTCAAATTCCTTCATAGGTTAATCATGTTTTGAAGTGTTATTTGAGATGTTGTTAACATTGATTTTTTTTTTAGGATTAAATCCCAATCTATAAGAATTCTCATGCCCACCATTCTATAAGAGCATTTGAATTCCCTATTTATTCTTACCACATCCTTGACCATTGAGTCCTTGTTTAACTATGAAATGATAACTAGGACCATAGCAAAAAGCCATATCATAAGGAGTCAATGGAACTTCAGTAGTCACTATATCATCATTAGTAGGTTTGATAGATTCATTGTGGGTCAAAGTAGGGAAAAAGTTATTATGAAGGGTGTTAGAAGTAGAAGAAAGTTCTCATTGTTCAAACTCTCTTTGTTGCTTCATAAAATCAAGATAAAAAACCTTATACTCTCCAATAAAGGTAGGATTAAAATCCAAGGTTCCCCAATCATCGCCAGGAAGAGAATTAGAGGAAGAAGGATTAGGAATAGGAGTAGTGTAGTTTTTAATATTCAAATAAGGATTTGGTGCATCATCTACATGAAGTGTATACATGATGATGTTATGTCTAAACTTGACTTTATGGTGAAGGGTGGAAGGAACAACATGCATCTCATGCAACCAAGGTCTACCCAAAAGGAGGTTATAATTGAGAGGCCCAGACATAACATGAAAATGAGTATTTAGGATGACCAGACCTACTTTGATAGGTAAGGTAATGATTCCCAAAGTGCTCATAGAAATGTTATCAAATCCACATATAGAAAGATTATCAGGTTGAATATTTGAAAGATCGACTTTAATCACTTTGGGCATGTCCATGCTAAAAATATTAAGCCTGTATCCATTATCAATCAAGATTCTATGAATGATACTCTTATTGATAGTAACAACAACCATAATAGTATCATATTGATTCTGAACTTCTTTAGAAGGTAAATCCTTTTGAGTAAATATAATGTTAGGAGGAGCTAAGGTGGCATGCATGAAGTACTGTAAGAAGGCATTGATGTTCTCTTGATTACGAGGTGGAGTGGAAAGAGTTGATAGATCTTTTTGCAAGGATTCATGGTAGGTAGGTGAAGTTTGAAGAACATCCCATAAAGAAATCTTAGCAGGGGTATTGCACAATTGGTTTATCAAAACATAGTCCTTGTTAGGAAGATGGGGTGGAGGTGGAAGAATGAGTTGAGGAGGTGGTAAAGAAGTAGAAACCACTAGATTAGGTTGAAGGTTATTACTTGTAGGATAGGTTTGAGCTATCGAATCTTGATCATGAAAAGACTCTAAAGACTCCATAGGTTTACCTTTGATAGTAATGTGAGGAAAACCTTTGATAGTCAAAAAGGGTTTTGGATAAATAATGTTAGTTGTCTCAACACTACAAATAGATTCATAAGAAGGAAGCAAAGAAGACATACTAGGAGGAGATGAGGTAGGATCTTGATTCTCCATAAGATCATCATTAAGAGGGAGAGAATTAAGGGAATTTATATCATTCTCTACTAATGCATCATCACTAGGAGGAATCCCAAATAAACTTAAACCTTCTTTAATTTAATCTTCTTTTTCCAAAATGTCTTCTTAAGGGGAGTGTGTTTTAGAAAAAGAGTCACCATCATGTATTAATATGTCATCCATTAATAAATTAGTGTCTTGTATCAAAGCTTCTTCACAAGGAGGGGATAAATTAATATCTTTATCCAAGGTATCATCCACAATGGTTTCACAAGGAAGAGGGTAATCAACATCCAAATCCAAAGGTTCATCTCAAATAGGAGGATTATCATCCCTACCAATAAAGCACATTTTAGGATCACCATAAATCACTAAATCTTGATCCCTAGAGGGGAAAGAAGATAAATTATATTTTGAAGTAGACTCATAAAAAATACATGTATTAGGAGAAGAATTAACATCAATCCCCAACTCATCTCCATAAAGAGAAATATGTTGGAGAGGTAGATTAAAGTCATATTCTTTCTCTAATATATCCTTACAATGTAATAAAAGAGAGGAAAAAGAAACATCACATGCACTAGATAAATTCTTTCTAGGTGTAACACCATGCAATGGTAAGGTAAGAGGAAGATGTTGCATAATCGCAAAAGTTATAGAAGAATGTTTGGAAAACACTTGAAACAACTTGTGCAACATGATAAAAAATAAAGAAATGCATAGAAAATAGATCCAAATGTATTCAAATGAAATATATAAGCATGGAAAGGAAATAGAACACCAAAAATATAATAGGGCATTTAATTCCACAAAGGATATGGGGTAAGCTTGTCAAGTTCACCAAAATGTATAGTGAAAAATATGGATGGGGTGTAGAACAATGGGGGTTTGCAAATAAAAGAGACCCTAAACCAATATTTAACACATACATGAAATTCTCATATATGGAAAGTAAATCTAGAAGGATAATATTGAAATGAACAAATAAAAAGTACTTACCTCCAAAAAATAATCTGCTAGAAACCTTGCAAAATAGTCTCAGAAACTTTTGATTTTCACGTTTCAAACCGAAATTGTGAGATCTACAAAATCAAGAAATGTTTTTATTTTTTGAGAAAGATTGACCTTGACCTAAAATTTAGGGGCACAATCTTACCCTAAGGCACAATCTTTCCACTTTATGTTGACCTTGACCTACACTGTTGTGACATAAATTTTGTTCGCAAATTCTGAAAGTTTGCTGAAAAAGGGTATCTAGATCTACACTGTAATTCTCTATTCCACACCTTTTCCTACAAGAAAAATACTTTTTTTGTTGGGGTGAAGGGGTTTTCTTTAGTTAAACCCAAATTTAGGAATTAACCTTGAAATTGAATTGAAATTGTAGTAATAAACAAAGTAAATCAAACAATTCACCTTTTCTTATTTTGAAATCCTTGTGGATGATTTGAATCCTTATCCATAAGTATGGATGCTCCAAATTAATATAGAATTTTAGGATGTCTCAAATCAATTTCCTTTAGATCTTCAACACCAATCTTGAATGGAACTATGAATAGGAAGAGACTTGGATGGATATGGATATAGAAATCTTTAATTAGAGGGCTCCATAGAGATTGAATCCTTCAATGAATACCAATGGATCTCCTTGATGAATTGGATCTTGAATTCTTGAAGATGAAGGAATAGTTGAATGCTTTCCTTGTCCTTCTTTCTTGATTCTTGATGGATTGATTTCTCTTTCTTGAGATATATTTTGATGTGATAGATATCAAAGATGGATTGAAATGATAGAGGAAGGCTTCTTTTCATACTAGTCGAGGGCACAAACTTCTAGAGAGGCCTACATGGGAAAATTAAATTCCCATTTAAACCTTTACCCCTAGAAATGGACCTAAATTAAATATAATTTAATATTTTACCATTTTGAAGCTCGGAACAGATAACTCGTAAGTAGGAAAATAAATCTTTCTGAAACCCGACATCTGGATACTCTCAGATTTTGAAATTTGAACCCTGGGTCAAGGTTGAGGTTGACCTTGACCCAAAAAGGTTGACCTTGACCCAAAAAGGTTGACCTTGACCCAAAAGTTTGACCTTGACCCAAAAAGGTCGACCTTGACCCAAAAGTCAAGAATCTCAAAATTTTAATTCATGATGCCAGAATTATGCAGAAAAGAAGTGGAAAATAGGGCAGAAGAGGGGGAAAAGCTATATCCAATTCAAAGACCCATTGAAGGCATTAAACATGACCCCAAACCACTTATTTGAAGGGCTAAATGAGTCCTAATTGGAACTGCTTCCATTTTCTGATGATACACCTGACTACCATTTCAAGATTTGGTAGATCTCTCATTTGGTGGGCATTGACACAAACCCGTACATAAATCAACATTGACTTAGAGGAAGTTATTGGATCTATGGAAAGAATCTCCCCAAAAGAGGAGACTAAACCTTTTATCACATCTTCATTCTAGTATTCCAATTGAAGACAAGTGAAGCGAACCTGAATGGGGGCCGAATGGAAGAAATTATCTTAAATATCTACCTTATGTCCCTATTACTTAGGTAGAAATTTTTAATACTACATGAATTTCCCCTAGAGGATCCCCTAGATAGACAAGAAAAACACTACCCCATTGGTCCTCACTCAAATATTTTCCATTAGAGGCTTCCAGTCCCGATGATGTGTCCTTGCTCCCATCAGTACCAATAGCCTTTTTCACCTTCCCCCTAGAATTTCCTTGTAATCCATTGGTAGTGCCTCTTGCAATCCCCTATGAACCACCCAAGTGGAAATTTGAATATTTCCTATATTGAAACTAGTCATTCGGTCTATGGAAATAATTTCCCCAAAAGAGGAGGCTAAACCTTTTAGCACATATTCTTTCCATCATTCCAATACAAGACTATGGAATCAAACCAAAATGGGGGCCTAATGGAATAAAGTATCATAAATATCCATCTTAGATCCCCATTTTTTAAATGCCAAATAGTTCCTTAGGAACATCTAGGGACCTCCACATAAAATAAAATCAAAATCCTCCTTGTTAGTGAAGGAGAAAAAGAAAAAACCTCTAGGAAGCACAACAATGTTAACTTGACATTTAAAATTTAATTTCCTTTTAACCATTGATCTTACAATCTCAATGTTGGGTTGAGGGCACAAAAATTTCCCAACTAGGGCAAGATCCATTATAGAAATAGAATGGTCAACTAGAGAATTAGTGACAAAAATTTTAAACTCACATTTTTTTTGGTTTTTTTTGTAGGTAATGGGAAAAAAAGATGATTTACTGCTAGGTTTGTGACTAAGGAGGGAAGACCATTTCACCTAATGGCTCTGAACCTCACTCGAGTTAATATTTTCAATACCACATGAATATCCCCTAGAGGATCTCTTAGATCAATAGGAAAAACACCATCATGTGGGTCCCCATTAGAATCCTTTCAATTAGTAGCATCCAATCATGATGATTTTTCCTTGCTTCCATTAGCACAAATAGCCCCATTAACCTTCCCCCAAGAATTTCCTTGTGATCTACTACTAGAGCCTCTTGTAATACACAATGAACCACCCAAGAAGGAAGCCTAACCATCATGACTAGATTTGGTAGATCTGCTATTTGTTGGACATAGATGCAAACCCATTCATAAATCAGCCTTGACTTATAGGAAGTCATTAGATCTATGGAAAGAAGCTCCCCAAAAGAGGAGGATAAACATTTCAACACATTATCATTCTAGTATTCCAATGGAAGATAAGGGAAGAGAACACAAATGGGGGCTGAATGGAAGAAAGTATTGTAAATATCTATCTTAGGTCCCCATTTTTAAAATTTCATAGAGTTTCTTATAAACATCTGGTGACCACATAAAACAAAATCCAGATCCTCCTTGTTAGAGAAGGAGAAAGACAAAAAACCTTTAGGAAGCGCAATAATGTCAACATGACCATTAAGCTTACATTTCCGTTTAACCATCAATATTACAATCTCAATATTGGTTCGAGGGCCCAAAAATTTCCCTGCTAGGGTAAGATTTATTACAAAAAGACAATGGTCAACCAGAGAATCAAGGAAAAAAATTTCAAACTTGCCTTTTTGCCAGTTTGTTTTGTAGGTAATAGATAGAAAAGAGGATTTAGTGCTAGCTTTATGACCAAAGAGGGAAGACCATTTCACTTGATGGGACCAAACCTCACTCAAGTTGAGATTTTCAATACCACATGAATCCCTATAGAGGATCCCCTGGATCAATGGGAAATACACCATGCCATGGGTCCCCATTCAAATCTTTTCCATCAGAGGAATTCAGTCCCAATAAGTTGTCCTTGCTACCATTAGCACCAATAGCCCTGCTAACCTTGTCCCAACATTTTCTTGTGATCTACTACCAGACCCTTCCCAAAACCCCTTTGAACCACCTGAGAATGAAGCCTAACCACTATTTCTAGATTTGGTATATCTCTCAATTGGTCGACATTGACACAAACCTACACATAAAAAACCATCAACTTAGAGGGAGTCATTAGATCTATGGAAATAAGCTCCCCAAAAGCGGAGGCTAAACCATTCAACACATCTGAATTCAAGTATTCCAATTGAAGCCAAGGGAAGTGAATGTAAATGGGGGCCAAATGGAAGAAAGTATCATAAAATATCTAGCTTAAGTCCCCATTACTCGAGTTGAGATTTTAAATACCACATGAGTGCCCCCAAAGGATAACCTGGATAGATAGGAAAAAAACCATCCCATGTGTTCCCATGTGAATCTTTTGCATTAAAGGCATCTAGTCATGATGAGGTATCCTTGCTCCCATAAGCAACAACACCGTCATTCACCTTCCCCCCAACATTTATGTATAATATGTTGTAGGAGCCTTGTACAATCCCCTACGAAGCACTCAAGTGGGAATCTGAATGTTTCTTGTATTGAAACTAGTCATTCCATCTATGGAAATAAGCTCCCCAAAAGAGGAGGCTAAACCTTTTAACACATATTCTTTCCATTATTCCAATAGAAGACTAGGGAAGAGAACCAAAATGGGTGTTGAATGGAATAAAGTATCATAAAATCCCACTTAGGTTCCCATTTCTTAAAGACCAAAGAGTTCCTTCTGAACATCTAGGGACCTCCACATAAAATAAAATCCAAATCCTCATTGTTAGAGAAGGAGAAAGATAAAAAAACCTATAGGAAGCATGAAAATGTCAACTTAACTCTTAAAATTCTATTTCCCTTTAACCATTGATCTTACAATCTCAAAGTTGGGTTGAGGCCCCAAAAATTTCCCAACTAGGGTAAGATCCCTTACAGAAATAGAAAGGTCAATCAGAGAATCATGGACAAAATTTTTGAACTCACCTCTTTACTGGTCAGTTTTGTAGGTAATAGGCAAAAAAGAGGATTTACTACTAGGTTTATGACTAAGGAGTGGAGAGCATTTCACCTAATAGGCCCAAACCTCACTTGAGTTGAGATTTTCAATACCACATGAATCTCCCCCAAAGGATGTCCTAGATCAATAGGAAACACACAATCCCATAGGTCCCCATTAGAATATTTTCCATCAAAGTCATCTAGTGTTGATGAGTTTTCCTTCATGCCATCAACAACAATAGCCCTATTGACCTTACCCCAATAATTTAGTTTTGATTCTCTACTAGAGCCTCCTGAAATACCCTCTGAACCACCCAAGAAGGAATCCTAACCACATTACTAGATTTGGTAGATCTATTAGTTGGTGGACATAGACACAAACCCACTCATAAATCAACCTCAACTTATAGGAAGTCATTGGATCTATGGAAGAAAGCTCCCTAAAAGAGGAGGCTAACCCTTTCAACACATCTTTATTTTAGTATTCCAATGGAAGATGAGGGAAGTGAACCCAAATTAGGGTCAAATGTAAGAAAGTATCATAAATATCCATCTTAGGTCCACATTAGTTGAGTTGACATTTTCAATACTACATGAATCCCCCCCAGAGCATCCCTTGGATTAATGGGAAAAATACCATCTTGTGGATCCCCATTCAAATATTTTCCATCAGAGACATCCAGTCCCAAGGATCTATCATTGCTTCCATCAAGACCAAAAGCCTTGTTCACCTTCCCCCCTTGAGATTTCCTTTGGCATCTGCTAAAAGAGCCTCATGCATTCCATTGTGAACCACCTGAGTGAGAATCTGAAAGTTGCCTGTATTGAAACTTGTCATTAGATCTATCAAAACAAGCTCCCCAAAAGAGGAGGCTAAACCTTTCAACACATTTTCATTCCAATATTCCAATAGAAGACCACATAAGTGAACCCAAATGTGGGTTGAATGGAAGAATGTATCGTAAATATCCATCTTAGGTCCTTATTTTTTAAATGCTAGGGAGTTCCTTCCAGACATTCAGGGACATCCAAATTAAAAAAAAATCTAGATCTTCCTTGTTAGAGAAGGAGAAAGACATAAAATGTCTAGGAAGTGCAACAATGCCAACTTGACCCTAAAGATTCTATTTCCCTTTAACCATCTACCTTACAATCTCATTGTTTTCTCAAGGGCCCAAACATTTCCCAACTAGGGTAAGATCCATTACAAAAATAGAATGGACAACCAAAGAATCAGGGACAAAAAATTCAAACTCACCCTTTTGCCACTCTATTTTGTAGGTAATAGGTGGAAAAGAGGATTTACCACTAGGTTTATGACTAAAGAGGGAAGACCATTTCACCTAATGGGCATGAACCTCTCTCGAATAGATATTTTCAATACCATGTGAATCCCCCTATAGGATTCCCTAGATCAATGGGAAAAAAACCATCTCATGGGTCCCCATTCAAATCATTTCCATCAAAGGAATCCAATCCCAACGCGTTGTCCTTCCTTCCATCAATACCAAAAGCATTGATAACCTTCTCCCAAACATTTCCTTGTGATCCATTGCCATAGTCTCATGTAATCCCCTTCAGACCACCTAAGTGGGAATCTGACTGTTGCTTGTATTGAAACTATAATTTAAAATGTATTAATTTAAGAATACAAGGATCCTAAAATACACTAATATTTTTAGCTCAATAGATAAATGTATAAGCCAAAGACGAGATTGATTAAAAGAATTTATAAATACCAACATATATAAGAAATTTAAAATATAATTATATATCAAGATTACAATTTGAAGCTCTAATAAGCTATATTTTTTAGAGGACTTTATTTTCACAATAAGTTATTGTTCAAAATACCAAAAAAAAATTGAAACTAAGAGCATGAGAATGTCAAAATTTATGAAAGAATCCACATTTGTGGCAAGAACTATTATATTTTGTAACTAATGATTCCCTGATAGAATCTATATCCATTCATCTTTTGGAGTGAATTTTTACTCTAATGTGTCAATAGGTTGATGATGAATTGAATATAATTGTTAGTAATATAAAACATGAGCACAAAAATTACTCAAAGTTAGTATTGTAATTGATGCAAGGAAGGGCATGAAGAGGGGCCAAAGGCACACCCTAACCACCAACCTCCTCACAAAAACAACACACATAAGAAATAACATAATAGGAAGAGATATAATGCAATGAAAAATCATTTATTAATCATCAAGTAACCTCATACATGTTGGGCTATAAGGCCTTCCTAGTTACCACCAAATAGATTTAGAATTTGATTACAACAATCCTCCAACATGTGAGGATTAAAATTTCAGATTCTATCTCCATCTTCTCGAACTAATGACTTGAAAATACAAGCCAAATAGTTTATTTATACAAGAGGCTACCGAAACAAGTAGTTCTTCAGATCCATCATTGGAGAAAGAAACAACCAGATCTAAGTCCACATGCTTCCGAATGATCTATGTAAACATTAACTTAGCGACAAAAATTTAATGCAAAATTCAACCTAAAAAAAAATCCAAAATAAACCAATTGGTGAGCAAGATTACTGAGAGATAGGAAATTAACTCAGTAAACCAGCTAAGAAAACTTGGTGAATGAAAAAATTGAGTAGCAACTGAGCCATGTCAATGGAAATAGGAATACATCACTGAGAGCCCAAAAGAAGCTACCAAGAACAAGTAAAAACTTTAAATTGTTTTTGGTGATATAGGATTGCCAAGAACACAAGATACTCTTGCATCAGACACCTTGGGTTGTTTTCAGAGGATTCTTTGAATCATGCAGCTGGTACAAACCAAGATGAATCATACTCTAATTATGTAATCCATGAATAGTCTTCAATTGGTTTATTCTTCCATTTTACCAGGTACTCCATGTACTCCTTTCCCCTTGTGCTTTTTCCAACCCTTTGTTCAAGAATCTACTCATCTTCTTCTTTTTTCTTCTTAGGATAATCATTCGGTATTGTCATTTCTTCATCAGGTTCATGATATTTGTTGGTAGTATTTCTAGTCTCAATATTTTCTTGATCAAAATTTTGAGTTCTTGTCTGGTCTCTCTAGTAAAATTTTTAGTCCTAGGTGAATAACCTTAGGTTTCAGACCCTTTTCCCTAAAAAATCCAAAAAGCCCTAATTTAACCTTTCGGCCTTCTATTTTTCTATTACTTTATCAGGTCACTTAAAACTTCTTAAAGCGATTTATATTTCATCAGCTAGTCACTCAGTCTCCTAAAGAAATTGGCATATTAATAAAAGTTTAGCGATTGCCCAAAAACCCTATGTCACCTAATCTCAAAATAACTTTGGAATATTCTTTATCTTTGATTGATCTAGTGGTTTCTTTTAGTCTCCAAGTCTCTGTATGTTTTTTTGAGATCTAGCGACTGCTTTGATAAATTTTGTGAGAAAAACTATAGTCGCGCCATCTCTAAGTTAAAATTACCTTTGGTCATGTTGTCTCTGAATGATTTTTAAAAGTGAAGTATTTTTTAGCGATTATGAATTTCTCTTAGGTCGTTGAGTCTCTAAATATATGTGTGGTCTATATTCTATGATTATTTCCAAGTCTCCAAGTTTTCATGCAGTTAGTTCCTTCATTCAACAACTTGGTATTTATACAGTCGCATCTTCTCCAGTTCTTGGTAGTTATTTTATAGGCAATTAGCAACACAGGGACACAATTATCTCTAGATCTCTTGATGTGGCGGTTAAGTTATAAAGGATCAAAAGACTTAGTATGGGTCGTAAGATAAAAATTTGATCAACGGATGGCATTTAATCTCAGAACTGAGCTACAGTTTAGAAAATTATTTAGTGACTCGGAGAGTAGGGGTATTCACTGAGTCTCCAGTTTTAACCAAGGTTAGAGAAAGTGTTTCATGACTGGGAGATGCATATAGTCACATGATCTCTAGATTTTGCTGAGTTAAAAGAAAGTTAGTAAGTTCCATCTTCTGAGTCATTGATTTAAGTTTGATCTTGTGGTGATTGTGAAGTCTCAATACCCAACAAATAAATAAGAAAGGCTTTCAGCGATCAAGAGTTTGCCTATTGTCGCCAGATCTCGTAAAAGAAGTTCAAAGTAATCTTAGTCGTGTGATCTCACAAAGAGAAATATTTCATCTACGACTAAGAAATAAACTATCGTCACTGGATCTCCAGATGGTCAGGACTGGAGATCTCAAGAAGAAGTTTGAATAGTCAACCAGACTCAATGACTAGGAAGTGTTTTATGGTCACCAAGTCTCATGATGGCCCTTTGTCAACTAATCTTGAGATAATTTCAAAATCATATATTTTGCAGTGACCGAAACTGTGGCCCTTTGTCGCCAAATCTTAGTATAACAATTTTAATTTGTCTTTGTTGTCTGATTGCCAGATGATTTCAAAAGGTTTCAAATGTTTTAGTGACTATGATTTCTCATTGTCGCTAGGTTTCCAGATAAAATGTAAGCTATTATATGACTAAATTTTCTCAGTGCCCAGATCTCTATAACTTTTGAAATGGCACCAGATTCTCTAGTGACTGCAAAGATTGTATTGTCGCTAGATCGCCAGAAGGTCAAATTTGAATACATGTCATCTTCTCGGGCATAGCTAGTGAATTGAACTTCTAAGCGTGCCAAATAATGGTGAACTGACATGGTTTCTACTTTTTGATCTCCAATGGATTTTTGTATTCAATACGGTTGAATAAGTATAGTTGTTCTCTATTCATTTCAATCAACCAAGCATTCAGAGAGCTAGAGCAACAAGATTTTCTAAGCATTTGCGAAGATCAGGGCGTCCAGACTTTGCAAAAAATTTAAATTTGTAGACAAGATGAGCTGACAGATAGTAGGTGAATCTTCCACCGGTAAGGGTGCTAGGGAGAAGGCCAAGGAGAGCTTCTCAGATGATTTCCTCATCTTGTTGTTGGGTTCATCAAAAAACAAGAAGGTGAGTGATGAATGTTTTGCCAATGAATTTACTTTTTGTAGAGATTCCAAGACACTAGAGGTCTCAGGGATGTGTTTGTTTAAGTATTTTCACAAAAATGTTGGGAGTCTCATCCCCGTCTCAAACCCTTGGACAACAGGACTTGCAAAGCTGATAGTTCTTGAGATTTTTCTTGATGTTGTTCTCCTAATTGTGTTATCACCTAATTATGACCCTCTGTCCAAAACAATTAGGAAAAGTGATGGTTCTCCTCTGGTTATTGTAGAAAGAAATTCATTTATTAGGGCTTTTGGTATCTAGGTCCCTATGGCGACAGAGATAAAATTGTAGGATCTGGGTAATAGGTATATCAAAGAATCTGCTATAGTGGCAAAGCAAATTTAGAATCATGTGCCACAAGAGAACCAGAACTACATTGCACCAGTTGCTGGGTTAGATTTCCCCTATTGTTATAAGGATTTCAAATTTTACATAAAGTATATTGGTTATGGTTTGTGCAATGTATTGGGAATTGATGCAGGAGAGAAAATCCCCTCAAATATCTTGATGCTGATATTGGACTCTCAAAGTATCCATGCAACAAAGGGATATGATTATATTGGTTTCATAATAGAGAGAATGCATGAGAGGTTGGTAGCTCTAAAGCATCAAGTGGATGGATTTGGTGCCTTGCCTAGGTTTTTGCATTACTCTTTGCTGATGCATCTCAATTTTTTTTTTAATTATGATATTGTGAACATGGACAATCTTGAGCCATAAATGACATATAGGGGATGGCCAAATCCTCTTCAATTTTAGTTGAGAGCTTGGAGTCCTTCATCTACAATGAGTGATTTTTATGTTTTTGAAAATTGGATTGTTAGGCCTATTCTCCTCAACTTGGGGGTTAACATTTCTAGGCTCCCTACCAATGTTTTGCAACTATTGAGGCCTTAACAATTTGTTGACGAATGGAATAAGAGTCAGAATTGGGGTGGCATATATTATGAAAAGGGATATAAAATGATTCAAGTGTTTGGTTTCCCTTAGCCTCCTCACCTGTTACCTTATTTCATTCCACCAAGGGTGGCATTTCTTGAGTTTATTTGGCAGCTAATGCTCACTAAGAAGGAGCATTTAGCCTCTCACGGGAAGGGTACTTTCACCCCAAGGCACTTCAGAGTGCATAATATCACCATAGGTAGGAATTTCTTTAGCAAAGTAAATGACTGGTTGGGACAATTTTGGATGCATGTTGCTCCCTACCAATATGTGGATACTGAAGGATTCATAGTTGCTGCCAGGAAATATTACATGCCCACCTTTCCGTTCAATAAAAAACATGAGGAGTATCCTGAAGAAGATCCAATTAGGAACATCATAGAGGATGAGGAGGTGGTGAGGATTGCAGATCAAATAAATGAATTATATGCTATGGAGAAGTGGCTCAAGCAAAAGGGATTGGCATTCAGTGGTTTCTTCCTTGATCTACCTTATCTTCAGAGACTTGAGCAAATGATGGCTCAATTCCACACCCTGATGAGAGGTTTTGAAGATAAAATTGATGAGACTGATCGGAAGAAGGGTTCCCACTCTAAATCATAGTGTGATGAAGATGGTAGTGATGGCTACTCTTTACATAGCATCCCTCCCTTTGAAATAATAATGATGGAAGGGCACCAACCTAGTGAAAATGTAGTTGATTTAGCTGAGCTCAGTAGCTCTCATGATACAAGTGAACCACCTGCAAAGAAGCAGAAGTTGCTAATGGGTGAGTCTTCTTAGGTGAAGAAAATAGATAAAATTAGAGCCCTCTTCCTTGGAACTAGTGTACATCACCATCAAATTAGAAAGAAGGTGAGGGAGGAAAAGACTAAGCAAAAACTTGTGCAACCAAAGCTTGAATTGCCCTTGGCCCTATGCCACGATGAAAGGATGATAGAACAAGATGCCTTCTTAAAGGATGATGGTTTTATTAAATCTAAGGAATTCAAGAGCTTTTTGATTTGGCACAAGCAACAATAGGTTGCATCTAATGTGCAGATCATTGAGGAGAGTCAGGTACCAGAAGAGGCAGTCCAACAACTGAGGGAATATGATCCTGAGGCTGAAAATTTTACCCTGATCCTGATCCTGAAGCAACAAGCTACTTGTGCCTAGATGGAATTTATATTCAGATTTTATAATTGATCATATTAAAAGGTAGGAAGACATCACTTTGTCTTCAGAAACTCAAGTGGGGGACATTATCAGAGGATTTGGGTATAGCCCAAAAAATCAAGCTTTAGCTCTATGGAGCTTGCACCCTAAGGATAAAAGCCTTCAATTTTAAATGTGAAGGAGAAAATGGAGGGAGACAAGATTGTGTGGTCTATCCACAATATAGGGGATCTTGAGATTTCTCAAGTATTAACCCATTTTGCTAAATTGAATGAGGATAAAACAAGGCAACTTTCAGAGAGGTATGGCTCTATTTTGGAGGATTATAGCACATTGTTGAGGGATATAGATCTTAGAATAATAAAGGAGAAAGCATTAGAAAAGTTTCTAGAAGACTTAGAGCTCCAAATCATGAATACTCCTGTGAAAGCCCCTACACCTCTTGAGCAACCAATGGCACCAATAATGACAGAAGAAGAGGTGGCTATAGAATTAGAAAAGATAAATGAGGAAAAGAATGAGGCTATCCTACAAGCCCTACAAAAATTATGTAGCATAGAATTAATATAATCAAGGATAAGTCTGATCTCATTTTTAATGCTTATAGCAATTTGCTAGAATTACAGATAGAAGTTGATAATTATGTACAAATTTTGAGCAGGTTTCATGCAACTTGGTCTATGAGAGTGCCACTTTTTGAGAAATTAGCTTTTTGTCAATCCTTGAGAGATGATATCCCAGAGATAGTTATGAGGGTTGGTGAGGAGATAGATAGGATTAAAGCCATATTACCACTTTTTAAGGGTAAGGTGACTTTGATTCAGGCTAAGATAGCCATTCTCAGCTCCTGTTCCAACCAGTTTATTCCTTCTATCAAGAATGGAGATGGAACCATTAAAATATTTGATCAGTGGAGATTAGATTTTGATCTTATATTGCCTAGGAAGGACGCATTTTAAGGTGAAGAAAATAAATTTGATTTGGAAAGCTTCAATAAATCCCTGGATGAAGCTTTTAAGGTAGAGACAAATCTCACCAAATTTATGGTAGATGTCAAGGGGATTATAGACGCCAGGTGGGGAAGACAAAAGACACAATTACAGCAGGTTCATAATTTTAATTGGCCATTAGAGGAAGTAGTAACTACATGGGATGAGCTAAAAAATCCCAAGAAAGTTAAATCCACTGCAGTTGACTTGGACATTTTGTATGATGAGTAAGGAGGACATCTGGAGCACCTGACACCTAAGCCTAAAATATAGGGATCATAAGCTATCATTTAAGAATGGTGTAAATTAGCATGATGGCGGTCACCATATCTTGTTATAAGTATAATAGCTATCATGAATAATCATAGACAAAGGTGTCATTTATCAGCAATCCAAGATGCAGAATAGTCTAAGAAAATTTTGTCATTCCACCGCTTGAGGGCTTGTTTTATTTTATTTTTTATGATTTGTTTCTTATCCTCTTAGGGTTATGATTTTCAACCATCCAAAGCTTATTTCATTCTCATTGATAAGAGAATTCCAACATGATTGAAGATATATAAATAGGGTTGTAAACTCATTTTTAAGGACAGTTGAAAAGACAATAGAAAAATTTGAACATAATTGCTTTGAAGCAGACTTCTAAATTTTTTGTCTGACCTTCTAAGTAATCAAATTTTGAATATAATTTGCAACTTGATTTTAATACAAATACACTGCAACTTTTGTCATATATTGTTTTTGTCTCTTTACCTTTATGTTATACTCTTGTATGTTTTATATGTTAGGCATTTAGAATATACCAGTTGTAAAGCAACTTGTTTAATTGATTATGAGTTTCTTCCAAGGAAAGAATTAAACTTCTCATAATTCATTTCAAAGGGTAAACATACCTATAACGATTGGTAATGATAACATTCTTTGGTTAATAGATTAGTTTGTAAGGCAATCTACTTGAATTTGCAGATAGTATGTAAGGCATACTGTTGTGTTTCCTTTAGAATTATCTTGTTGATTTGCATTTGAATTTCTTTTTCCCATTGGATAAGGCACTAGTTTAGTATTTGTTTCTTATAGTTTTATCTTTCATATTTCTTAAAAACAATACTGAAACTTTCATATCATTTACCAGTACTTTTTCATTTCATGTTTACTACACAAAATAGATTGAACTATTTCTAAGTAGTACAGTTCTTATTTCTTGATTCCTTGAAGAGAGAATCATTTAGGTTGCCCCTACTTAAAAGGAAGAAGGATGAGAATCATCAAATCACTGATCCTTGTTGTATTTGCAATCATATTTTGTTTGGTTATGCTCTACATCAAATTGATCCTGGTCATATGCAGAGTGTTTTATAGATTGATACATTAGAAGGATAAATAGAAAATCAATGTCCACTTATATAATACTGTGTAATCAATAATCATCAAAAGGTAATACCTACCTAAGTATTTGGAGCTAAAAAATGAAGGAGGATCTTATCCAATCCTCAGCAATTAGGTCTTTCTCTTGTTAGAATTAGTTTCAAGGGATCATTTAAGACTTTTGATTCATGTAAGAAAAATCCCTAACAAATTGGAAACTCCGCTAGGGATTCCAATTGAGATCTTTTACAAAGTCACAAGTGACGTAGGTTTCAAGTTGGGTTCAACTCCTAGCCTACTCATTTCTAACCAATCAATCATCGTTGAAGATCAGAGTTGTCCTTTCATCTTTCAATATCTTGCCTTTAGGAGCCCGGTTGATAATCTCTCCCAAAGAATATTGGAATACTTTCTCTAAAACCCAAAAGGCAATTGGGTGGAGACTCTTTACAAAATCTCTGTACCAGTGTTCTAAATAAAGAAGTCCCTATTTTACAATGACTCATAAAAATACAAGATGTTGGAGAAAAGAACATCGAGAAAAAAATCTAGAAGGAGAACTCAGAGCTACCTCAAGACAAATTCAAATGAGGAAGGAGAAAAATAGTAATGACATGTCTTTCACATGGAAATAGAAAGGAAATGTGAGGACAGAAGATCCTGTTCAAAGAAACAAAGAAGGAAATACTTCGGAGTATGAGGAAGTAGTTGATTTGGGTTCAAATCAGTATGAGGATTATTATTCACCCTTTGAAAAGGATGGAAGGAGAACACAACCTTATAGGAGAGGAATCCCTAGGAATAATAGAAGATCTAGAAGCCAAAGTAGGAATAAAAAAGACTTTGTTCCTTCTTTTGCCCACGATTCCTCCTTACAGGGTCACCAAATACTAGATGACCACCAAGAAGAGGTCCCTACCCAAAAGTCCTCATCTGAAACAACCCTTCCTGATTCTAAGGAAATTTTTGAAGAAGTGTTTGAATTGGAAAGAAAAATTTGAGAGCAAATTCAAATAAGGAAAAAAAGAGAGAAAGAAAAGGAGGACAAGATTAGGCATGCTATGATCAGAGAAGAATAATTGAAGAAGCAATTATTGGATTTTGAAGCCATAAATCATGTTTCTATGACTGAACAAATAGAAGAGCAACCTGTTGTCCAACAAACTTATTAAATAAGAAATCCTAGGGACAAAGGTAAACAAAAGGTTGTAGGGATTTCAATAAATGAACCAAATCTTGCCAAGAAGTCTCTTGATCAAGCATCAAGATTAGATGAAGACTTAGAAAAGGCCAAAAGGGAACAAGAATTTTTGGCAAAATAATTGGAAAAAGAAGAACTAGAAGCTACTGCAGTTGAGATATAAAGAAAGATTGATTTCCTCAAACAATCTTCTGGACCCACCAATACACTTTCCACTTCTCTAGCATAAGGTGCAAATGTGTTGAATACTACCAAAATTATAGGTATGCCCAAGACTTCTACTATTTCAAATATCCAAACATCCACATCTTTAGGTGCTAGCTGATCTCAGATAGGATCCATCCATGAGAGACATAAGCAATTGGTTTTTATTGGGATTCCTGGCTACCCAAATCTCATCCCTGATGAAATTAGGGAAAAGCTTCCAAAATTTACTAAAAGCAATGCAGTCACTTGTGAAGAACATTTGAAAAGTTTCATTGATGTAATAGATGACTACAACATTGAACCTGATGATGTGATCATGAAGCTTTTTGTTCAATCTCTGACTAAAGATGCTAGAGATTGGTTTAGGAATTTACCTCATGCTAGCATATGTTCATGTGATCAATTCAAGCATTTTTTCAAAGAACAATATGGTGATAAAACCAATGAGGGTTTCATGCTTAATGAATTCAACAACATCAAGAAAAATCCAAATGAGGGTGTTGTTGAGTTCAACATTAGATTTTAGAAAGGTATGCATACATAATTGCAAGTTATCAGGCTAGATGATAAGATTTGTTTATTCACGTACCTCAATGCTTTTGATTAAAAAATGGGATATCTTTTGAGAGAAAAGAACCCTAAAAATCTTGCAAAAGCTTACAAACTAGCCATTAATATAGAAAGCAATAGAAGAATATCAGGGAAGTTGGGAAGAAGGGAGGATTATAAACCTCTAATCTCAAACAGAAAGGAACTATGGAAATCTGACACAAAACCAAAAGATGAGGATAGTTTGAAGCAAATCTTGAAAGAAATAAAATATTTAAACCCTAGTGAAGCAAGAAAAAGTAGAATGCAGGGAAATGATAGACCATCCTTCAATAACTTTAACAAGTTACCAAGAATGTAGAACTATCCTTACAACACTTAGTGGAAAGATGGGAAGCCAGTGCTTCCTAAAAGAAAGGATAAACCAAATGATAAGACCCCGGATCCGTTGCACAAAAATACTGTGAATATGAATGATGATGTTCCCTAGTGCATTTCCTTCCAATCACCTCATGAACCCTATTACTATGAAATTGCTCAAAGTATCTCTACAGATGAAGAACAAGACAATAGCAATGAAGAGTCTTATGATGATCAAGGATGTGGCATCACTTCTTCATACATATATGATGAAATGGATTCTACTCAAGAAGATGAAGGCCAAGATGTTGGTAGCTCCCAAATTAAAAATGAGGTTTACCATCAGCAAGTGTTTTCTGATGAAGAAGATAGTTAGTTGGATATAGTCCAATGCAACACTTTAAGAAATGATGAATCAATGGTGTTGAGAAGACCTTTTGATGAAGAAATTGCACAAATTATAGCAAATATGGTCACCCAAGCCAAAAGTAACTACAACTTAAGAAATAGGGTAGTGGGTAATTCAAGTCAAAAGTCATTTGGTATATTTATCAAAAAGTTAGATAGGGATGTGAAACAAATTCGAGACAAAAATAAGGCTACAGATGTTGTTAGCAAGTCTAAGATCAAGAAGAATGTCACATTTTCTCCTCCTAATGTGACTTACAGAGTAAAGCATAAACCACCCAAAAGGAGGCCAAAACCCTAAATAAGGATCAGCATGGCCTTATAAAACATGAAGAAAGTAAGGAGGCTACTATCATTAAGCAGGATATAGTTGACCCCAAGTATATTCCAGTTGACATGGGAAAACTATTATCACAAATTACTGTTAAAGTCCCCTTATTAGAAATAATGAGAATAGAAGAGCATAAAGACAAGGCTTTGAGTTGGGTAAATGGAGTTCTTCCTTCTGATGCCCACAATTCCACCAAGGTTGGTAAAATGGCTACTGCAGCAAGTGATTCAAATGAAAACCAATGTGGGGAAATTATTTCTGAGATCCCTTAGATTTATTTGGACACTAATTTTGTTAATACTATGACAAGAACTATTGATCCTTTCTTTCTGTCTCTAATAGTAAATGGAAAGTTGTTAAAAAATTGTATGATTGATTCAGGAGCCTCCAATACTATTATGCCTACAAAAATAATGAAATCGTTGGGTTTGAAAGTGGATACACCTCATGGGATGTGTTAGGCTATGGATTCAAGAGAAGTCCCTATTATTGGTACTATAAAATCATTTCCTTATAGGTTGGAAACTTTCCCTGACAAGATGCTAACTATGAGTGTTTTGGTGGTTGATATCCCACCCCATTATGGAATGCTACTATCAAGAAAATGGAGTGCTTCAATGAAAGGTAGTATCCAGTGTGATTTATCCTTTGCAACTTTCAATATTGATGGAAACAATGTGAAAGTATCTAGGGAAAGTAGAACCCCATACATGATTGAACTAACCAATATGGACGAATTGAATTGTTGTGTGGATGTTGACATGGAAAATTTTAGAGTAGAAAAGGCCATTTCACAAAAGGAAGAGTCAAACCCATTGACTCAGGAGCTAAAAGAACAACAAAATGGACTATGGTTGATGTATTTTGATGGAGCTTGCTTGAAAGAAGGCTCAGGAGCTAGGGTTCTACTCATATTTCCATTAGGTACCACTTTTAAGTATTCCTTCTCATTGACTTTTCAATGCACAAATAATATTGCTGAGTATGAGGCACTATCATTGGGATTGAATATTGCCATCAAACATGGGATAAAATGTTTAAAGGTTTTTGGTGATTTTGAACATGTGGTGGCACAAGTTTGATCTAAATATGCTATCAATAATGATAGATTAAAACTATATAAACATGTAATCTGGGATCAGATTGAAATGTTTGATGCTTTTAATATTTGTTGGGTAGAAAGATCCAAGAACATAATGTCTGATTTTATGGCCAATGTTTCTTTAAAGAGAGATGATTCAACTTTTCTTGGAGTATCAATAGTTGAAATAAAAAGTAGGCCAGTTGTCTTAGACAACATTTACAATTGGTAGGTCTTTGAGGATGATCATGACATTTTGAAATTCATTCAATGCCTTGACATATATGAGGGTCAACTTATAGACTGCAACACATTGGTTGAGGACATTGAGGGTAAGGACATGATCATGGTAAATTAGGTAATCCAGTTGAGTTCAAATCATATCCCTAAGGGTTTAACTGAGTTGAAAGCATTATATAGTAGTCAAGATGATTACATGTTAAAAACAAGTAATGCTAAGGTAGAAGATATGGAGTAAGTAAATTTGGGATCACATAATGCACCTCAAATGGTTTATATTGAGAAGGGATTAGCCCCTCAGCTGAGATATAATCTGAAAAAGTTGTTAAGGAAACACAAGCATGTGTTTGCATGGTCCTATGATGACCTAAAATCTTATAGAGAGGACCTTTTCCAACATGAAATCCCATTAAATCAAGACGTTAAACCATTTAGGTAGAAGCAAAGGCCCATTAACCCACTATTGGCTCCTAAAATGTAGCAGGAGCTAGTCAAGTTAAGTGATGCAGGAATAATCCAACCTATAAGGCATTCAACTTGGGTGTCTAAATTAGTCCCAGTAAGAAAGAAGAATGGGGATATTAGGTTGTGTGTGGACTTTAGAAAATTAAATGTTGCATCATTGAAAGACAACTATTCTCTGCCCAACATGGAAGCAATGTTGCATTAAGTCACTGGATGTGAATTACTATCCATGATGGATGGTTTCTTTGGATATAACTAGGTTTTGGTGAAAGAATCTAAGTAATTTAAAATAGCATTCACAACACCTTGAGGAACCTATGTGTATGTCAGAATGCCATTTGGCCTCAGAAATGCTAGGGCAACTTTTCAAAGAGCCATGGATGTTTCTTTCAAAGAATATATAGACTTTTTTATGGTTGTGTACCAGGATGACCTAACTGCTTATTCTAAGTGGACTGATGATCATTGTTCACATCTAGAAATATTTTTTAACAAAGCTCTAGAATATGGTGTGTCTCTAAATCCAATGAAATGTAACTATGCAGTCAAGGAAGGAAAATTTCTAGGCTACATTGTATCAAAGGAAGGAGTTAGAATTGATCCAAAGAGAGCGAAAGCCATCAAGAAAGTCTCTGCACCCAAAAATCTTAAAAGTGTGCAATCATTTTTAGGAAAAATCAATTTTGTTAGGAGATTCATTGCAAATTTTTGCTGAAATTGTCAAGCCCATAGTGAAGTTGCTCAAAAAGGATGTCAAGTTTCAATGGACTACTAAAGCTCAAGGTGCATTTAATAAAATTAAAGAAGTGGTCCAACAGGAACCTGCACTGATGTCTCCTAATTATACCAAGCCTTTTTCACTTTTCTCTTTTGCATCATTTCACACTATTGCTGTTGTACTATTACAAAAGGATAAAGAAGGTTTTGAACATCCGATTGCATTTTCTAGTAAATCTTTGCAGGTTGCTGAACTAAATTATGAGATGATGGAGAAGCAGGCATATGCAATGGTAAAAGTAGTAAAATCCTTCAGACCTTATCTGGTTTTTGCTAAGGTCATTGCATATGTCCCCATGCAGCAGTAAAGGATGTCCTTACTCAATCTGAAGTTACTGGTAAGAGATGCAAGTGGATCACTAGGATTCAAGAATTCAATTTAGAAATCCATATCACCAAGCTAGTAAGAGGACAAGGCTTGGAAAGATTAATGACTGAAGAGAACATGGATTTAGTCCAAGTTAACAATGAAGGAATTTCAGATATGACAATAACAAGTATTGAGTTGCAACCATATTATGTTGACATTGTATATTTCATTAAGATTGCCAAATGCCTGGAATATATGACAGATAACCAAAAGAGATCTTTAAAATTGCAAGCTCAGAAATATACATTGATACAAGGGGACTTGTATTGGAAAAATAGAGATGGGGTTTTGTTGTTTTGCCTTGATACGTGTCAAGCAAAAAAGGTTTTGAGTGAAATGTGTGTTGGTGTTTGCGGAGGGCATTATTTAGTGAAGACTACTGCCTATAAGATCTTGAGAGTAGGCTATTTCTGGCCTACATTGTTTAAGGACTCTTTTCAGTTTGTTAAAAAATGTGAAGCCTGTCAAAAATTTGCCTCTAAATTAAAATATTCAGCAGCGCTACTGTTAAATCCAATAACTGCTAAGGCACCATTTGCCATGTGGGGAATGGATTTCATAGGTGAATTTGCTGAGAAATCTAGTGGAGGACATAGTTGGGTACTTGTTGCAACTGACTATTTCACAAAATGGATAGAGGCCATTCCCACAAAGAAGGCAACAAGTAAAACAATGATTGATTTCTTATTAGATAACATTTTGACTAGATTTGGTGTCCCCATGAAATTGATCATAGATAATGCAATGTGTTTCAGATTGGATGAATTCAAGGAATTTTGTAAAGACAATGGAATCATGACATCTTATTCATCTCCTTATCACCTTCAAGAAAATGGATAGGCTAAGTCCAGCAACAAAAGCATTCTGACAATCCTAAAGAAAACACTTTAGAAAAATAAGAGAGCTTGACATTCGAAGTTGAAGCTAGCCCTATGGGAAGATAGGATTACATTGAAGAGAGCTACTAGAAAGTCTCCCTTTGAACTTGTATATGGTCTGCAGTCATGGTTAGCAATAAATAATTTAATTCTAGTTTATAAGTTCATTCGGGATCCAGAGTTGGATGTGTCAAAGCCAATGCAAGACATGATCATGCAATTGACTGAGTTGGATGAGATAAGAAGGGAGATTCAGAGGAGCAATATCAAGTTGCAGCAAAAAATGAAGTACCTCTGTGACAAAAGAGAAACTACCAGAAAATTCAAAACAAATGACCTAGTGCTTTAATGGAATGTGAGAGCAGAAGATAAAGGGAAACATAAAAAGTTTGAATCATTATGACTTGGTCCCTATGTGATTCATGAAGGTTTTGGGAAAGATTCCTCGTTGAAAAATATGGATGATGAAATTTTTGAATTGCCAGTGCATGGGCAATTCTTGAAGCCCTTCAACTAAGTTTTTGATTTTCATGCATATGTAAATCTCTTGTAAATTTTATATAGGTTTGTTTCCTTCCAGGTTGTGTGTTTTTGTTCCTATTTTAGGTTAGTTTAATTTTTGGTCTGCTGTCCTAGAGACCTGTGGTCCTTGCTTAAACATTCATTTAAACATCCTAAGATAGAGCCACTATTGGTAGTATTTCTGGTCTTAGTGTTTTCTTGATTGAAATTTTGAGTTCTTGTCTAGTCTCTCTTGTAAAATTTTTAGTCCTAGGTGAATAACCTTAGGTTTCAGACCCTTTGCCCTAAAAAATCCAAAAAGCCCTAATTTAACCTTTCAGCCTTCTATTTTTTTGTTACTTTATCAGGTCACTTAAAACTTCTTAAAGGCATGTGCACTTTATATTTCCTGAGCTAGTCACTCAGTCTCCTAAAGAAATTGGCATATTCCTAAAAGCTTAGTGATTGCCCGGAAACCCTTTGTCGCCTAATCTCAAAATAATTTTGGAATATTATTTATCTTTAATCGATCTAGTGGTTGCTTTTAGTCTCCAAGTCTCTGTCTATTTTTTTGAGATCTAGCAACTACTTTGATAAATTTTGTGAGAACAACTATAGTCGCACCATCTCTAAGTTAAAATTACCTTTGGTCAGGTTATCTCTGAATGATTTTTAAAAGTGAAGTATTTTTCAGTGATTATGAATTTCTCTTTGGTTGTTGAGTCTCTAAATATATGTGCGGTCTATATTCTATGATTATCACCAAGTCTCCAGGTTTTCATGTGGTCAGTTCCTTCATTTAGCGACTTGGCATTTATACGGTCCTGTCTTCTCTAGTTCTTGGCGGTTATTTTGTAGGCGGTCAACGACCTAGCAACCCAGTTATCTCCAGATCGCCTGATGTGGCGGTTAAGTTATAAAGGATTAGAAGATTTAGTATCAACTGTAAGATGAAGATTTGATCAATGGATGGCATTTAATCTTAGAACTGAACTACGGTTTACAAAATGATTCAGTGACTCAGAGAGTAGGGGTATTCACCAAGTCTCCAATTTTAACCAAGGTTAGAGAAAGTGTTTCATGACTAGGAGATGCATATAGTCACATGATCTCTATATGTTTCAGAGTTAAAAGAAATTTAGTAAGTTGCATCTTCTTAGTCATTGATTTAAATTTGATCTTGTGGTGATTGCAAAGTCTCAATACCCATCTCAAGATAAGAAAGGCTTTCAGGGATCAAGAGTTTTCCTATTGTCACCAGATCTCATAAAAAAAGTTGAAAGTAATCTTAGTCATGTGATCTTGCAAAGAGAAATATTTCATCTATGACTAAGAAATAAACTATGGTCACTGGATCTCCATATGGTCAGGTCGGGAGATCTCAGGAAGAATTTTGAATAGTCAACCAGACTTAGTGACTAGGAAGTGTTTTATGGTCGCCAAGTCTCGTGATGGCCCTTTGTCACCTAATCTCAAGATAATTTTAAAAGTAAATATTTTGCAATGACTGAAACTGTGGCCCTTTGTTGCCAAATCTTAGTTTAACAATTTTAATTTTTCTTTGTCATCTAATCGCTGGATGATTTCAAAAGGTTTCAAATGTTTCAGTGACTATGATTTCTCATTTTTGATAGGTTTCCAGATAAAATGTAAGTTGTTATATGACTAAATTTGCTTAGTCCCCAGATCTCTATAAATTTTGAAATGGTGCCAAATTCTCCAACGACTGTAAAGATTGTATTGTCGCTAGATCGCTAGAAGGTCAAATTTGAATACATGTCATCTTCTCGGCCATGGCTAGTGAATTGAATTTTTGAGCGTACCAAATAATGGTGAAGTGACATGGTTTCTACCTTTGAATCTCCAATGGATTTTTGCATTCAATACGGTTGAATAAGTATAGTTGTTCTCTATTCATTTCAATCAACCAAGCATTCAGAGAGCTAGAGAAACAAGACTTTCTGAGCATTTGCGAAGATTAGGGCGTCTAGAGTTTGCAGAAAATTTAAATTTGTAGACAAGATGAGCCGACAGATAGGAGGTGAATCTTCAACTAGTAAGGGTGCTAGGGAGAAGGCCAAGGAGAGCTTCTTAGATGAGTTCCTCATCTTGTTGTCGAGTTCATCACAAAACAAGAAGGTGAGTGATGAATGTTTTGCTGATGAATTTACTTTTTGTAGAGATGCCAAGACACTAGAGGTCTTAGGGATGTGCTTGTTTAAGTATTTTCACAAAAATGTTGGGAGTCCCATCCTCATCTCAAACCCTTGGACAATAGGACTTGCAAAGCTGATAGTTCCTGAGGTTTTTCTTGATGTTGATCTCCTAATTGTCTTATCCTATAATTATGATCCTCTATCAAAAAAAATTAGGAAGAGTGATGGTTCTCGTCTGGTTATGCTAGAAATAAATTCATTTATTACAGCTTTTGGTATCCAGGTCCCTATGGTGATAGAGATAAAATTGTAGGATTTGCCTAATAGGTATATCAAAGAATCTGCTGTAATGGTGAAGGAAATTTAGAATCATGTGCCATGAGAGAACTAGAACTACATTGCACCAACTGCTGGGTCAACTTTCCCCTATTGTTATAAGGATTTCAAATTTTACATAAAGTATATTGGTTATGGTTTGTGCAATGTATTGGGAATTGATGCGGGAGAGAAAATCCCCTCAAATATCTTGATGCTGATATTGAACTCTCAAAGTATCCACACAAAAAAGGGATATGATTATATTGGTTTCTTAAAAGAGATAATGCACAAGGGGTTGGTAGCTCTGAAGCAACATGTGGATGGATCCGGTGCCTTGCCTAGGTTTTTGCATTACTCTTTACTGATGCATCTCATTTTGTTTTTTAATTATGATATTGTGAACATGGAAAATCTTGAGCCACATATGACATATAGGGGATGGCCAAATCCTTTTTGGTTTTGGTTGAGAGCTTGGAGTCCTTTGTCTACAAGGAGTGATTTTTGTGTTTTTGAAAATTGGATTGTTAGGCCTATTCTCCTCAGCTTGGGGGTTAACATTTCTAGGCTCCCCACCAATGTTTTTCAAGTAGTGAGGCCTCAACAATTTGTTGACAAATGGAATAAGGGTCAGAATTGGGGTGACATATATTATGAAAAGGGATATACAATGATTTGAGTGTATGGTTTCCCTTAGCCTCCTCACTTGTTACCTTATTTCCTTCAACCAAGGGTGGCATTTCTTGAGTTTATTTGGTAGCTAATGCTCATTGAGAAGGAGCATTTAACCTCTCACACAAAGGGTACTTTTACCCCAAGGCACTTCAAAGTACATAATATCACCATAGGCAAGAATACCTTTAGCAAAGTAAATGATTGGTTGGGACAATTTGGGATTCATGCTACTCCCTATCGGTATGCGGATACTGAAGGATTCATAGTTGTTTTGAGGCAATATTACATGCCCACCTTTCCATTCAATAAAAAACATGAGGAGTATCCTGAAGAAGATGCTTATAGAAAGTTGCCAGAATTACAGATAGAAGTTGATAATTATGTACAAATTTTGAGCGGGTTTCATGTAACTTGGTCTGTCAGAGCACCACTTTTTGAGAAATTGGCTTTTGCTCAATCCTTGAAAGATGGTATCCCAAAGATAGTTGTGAGGGTTGGTGAGGAGATAGATAGGATTAAATCCATATTACCACCTTTTAAGGGTAAGGAAAATTTTATTGATGCTAAGATAGCCATTCTCAGCTCCTATTCCAACAAGTTTACTCCTTCTATCAAGAATGGAGATGGAACCATTAAAAGCTTTGATTAGTGGAGATCAGATTTTGATCTTATATTGCCTAGGAAGGAGGCATTTTTAGGTGAAGAAAATAAAGTTGATTGGAAAGCTTCAATAAAGCCCTGGATGAAGCTTTTAAGGTAGAGACAAATCTCACCAAATTTATAGCAGATGTCACGGGAATTACAGACGCCAGGTGGGGAAGACAAAAGGCACAATTACAACTAGTCCAAAATTTTAATTAGCTATCAGAGGAAGAAGTAAATACGTGGGATGAGCTAACAAAGCCCAAGAAAGTTAAATCCGCTATAGTTGACTTGGAGATTTTGGATGATGAGTAAGGAGGACATCTAGAGCACCTGACACCTGAGCCTAAAATACAGGGATGATATGCTATCATTTAAGAATGGTGTAAATTAGCTAGATGGTGGTCACCATATCTTTTTATAACTATAGAAGCTATCATGAATACTCACAGATAAAGGTGTCATTTATCAGCAATCCAGGATGCAGAACAGTCCAAGAAAATTTTGTTTTTCGATCAGCTAAGGGCTTGATAAGAGAATTCCAAGATGGTTGAAGATATATAAATAGGGTTGTAAAATCATTTTTAAGGAGAGTTGAAAAGATAATAGAAAAAATTGAACATAATTGCTTTGAAGAAGACTTCTAAATTTTGTGTCTGACCTTCTGAGTAATCAAATTTTGAATGTAATTGGTAAGTTGATTTTAATACAAATACATTGTAGCTTCTACCATATATTGTTGTTGTCTCTTTACCTTTATGTTATACTCTTGTATGTTTTATATGTTAGGCATTTAAAATATACCAGTTGTAAAGAAACTTGTTTAATTGATTATGAGTTTCTTTCAAGGAAAGAATTCAACTTCTCATAATTCATTTCAAAGGGTAAACATACTTGTAAGGATTGCTGATGATAATAGTGTTTGGTTAATAGAGTAGTTTGTAAGGCAATCTACTTGAATTTGCAGATAGTATTTAGGGCATACTATTGTGTTTCCTTTAGAATTATCTTGTTGATTTGCATTTGAATTTATTTTGCCCATTGGATAAGGCACTAGTTTAGTATTTGTTTCTTATAGTTTTATCTTTCATATTTCTTAAAAAGAATACTGAAAATTTCATATCATTTACCAGTACTTTTTCATTTCATGTTTACTTCACAAAATAGATTGAGTTGTTTCTAAGTAGTATAGTTCTTATTTCTTGATTCCTTGAAGAGACAATCATTTAGGTTGCCCCTACTTAAAAGGAAGAAGGATGAGAATCCTCAAATCATTGATCCTTGTTGTATTTGCAATCATATTTTTTTTGGTTAAGCTCTGCATCAAATTGATCCTGGTCATATATAGAGTGTTTTATAGATTGATACATTAGAAGGATAAATAGCTAATCAGTGTACACTTATATAATACTATGTAATCAGTAATCATCCAAAGCTAATACCTGTCTAAGTATGTGTAGCTCAAAAATGAAGGAGGATCTTATCCAATCCTCAGCAACTAGGTCTTTCTCTTGTTAGAATTAGTTTCAAGGAGCCTAGTTTCAAGCGATCATTTAAGACTTTTGATTCATGCAAGAAAAATCCCTAACAATATTCATACAAGTTTTCAATGTTAAATATAGGTGATATATCCATGTCATCAAGTAACTCAATCTCATATACATTTCCATTTTTAAACATCCTCAATATTTTGTAGGGACCAAATTTCTTCATTTTCAACTTTCCATAGGTTCCAACAAGAAATCTACTTTTCTTCCAATGAACCATTACTTCATCCCCAACTGAAAAAATATTATGTCTTCTTGATCTATCTACTCTATCCTTGTATTTCTGATTACTAGCTTCCAATTTATGTTTCACTTCCTCATGTAATATCTTCATGAACTCAAAAAACTCTTCTCCTTCATCACTTCTCTTTTCTTTGCCAGTAATGTCCTTCAAATCTAATATACCTCTCGATTTTATGTCATTAACAATCTTAAAAGGTGTTTTCCCAATTTTCCTATTCACTAAATCATTGTATGAAAATTCTTCTCATGCCAACATAGAATCCCAATTGCCTAGTTTATCTCCACTTAAACATCTCAACAAATTACCCAAAATTCTATTTACAACCTTTGTCTGTCAATTAGTCTGTAGGTGAAATGTATAACTATACCTCAACTTGGTACCCAAATTTTTCCAAAGAGTCTCTTGGTGTTAAAAATGGACGCTTATGCTCTTAGGCTGCCAGTATACCCTCAGGTTGATTTTAGGATTGGTTAGTTCCAAAATGTAATAGGATCTTGGGGCAACCCAACCAACTATAGGGACAAGACTGCCCTCTTCACTTTTGGCTCTGCAAAACCAAGGTGGGTGCACCTAACCCAGTGAAAACTATACTTCACACACCAAAGACTAGGTCTAAACAATAGATTGAATAGTAAGAGAGTGCTAAATGCTAACCTCACACTCATTGACTATCCATTACCATAGGGTATTACTACTATCAACCAAATATAATTAAAACTTAAAAAGTGTTGATATCTAGAGATGGAGAGAAGTAAGCAAGGGCCAATCAGGCATTGAACTCAAATGAATATACTAATCTCTGATCAGTGCCATTATCCATTGGGCAAATCTCAAATACAGACATTGAAACATGAACCAACTATTGTGAAAGACTCATAGCCATAAACATGAGTATTTCAGCCCATCTACTACTTATAATATCCTTCTATAGACAAATCAAAGTTAATCTATGTCCTAGCCAAAGTATATTTCACTTGATCCTAGATCAAGAACTAAAGACTAGAACATATACAAAGGTAACCCTATGCAATAGATCAAAAAATCTAGAATTCACAAGATTGACACCAAGGAGAGTTTTGAAAGCTTGAAATAATTGTATTAAGTATAATGAATCGTGTACATGTTCAAAGTAGAGAAGAGAGAAAACCACTTCAATAACCTACAAAAGAATACAAGTAAATTCTATTCAATCTAATACAATATGATACCGCCTGCTACAACTCCCTAGAACTAATCAAGATCAGAACCCTTTCAAAATAAAAAATTTTGCTTCTTATACCCCTAGTCACCTTGGAATCCTCAAAAAGGATGCATCAAGCTTCAGGTGACTAGGGTTAGGGTTTCAAAAACTCAACCAACCAAAACTACATCAAAATTTATTGCAGGGGAAGAAACATATGCAACCCAGAGAAAATGAATCTCAAACAGATTTGCAATAATCAAAATCTGTGAGAACAATACAAACAACAAGGAATTGCCATGAAAACCAGTCAAATCGGCCACTTGCAAACATATCTTGAGCACAAAATGATACTTCTCCTAGTGCAAAAACATCATGCCACCTACCACAAGGATGCTCAGACCAGTTTGTGACAACCAGCGCCACCAAATCAATCGAAACCGGCCATTAAAACCATAAATTTTGGTACCTTCTATCACTTGAAACCCTTTGCAAATTTGAATTTGAACTTCAATGGTCATTTTATGGCTTTAACAACAAATTGGTGGTCAACATTTGAATCTCCATCAACTTTAAGTCGTGACCATTTGATTTGTCTTTTTCGTGGTCTTTTAGTCTTTAACTCAACTACCACCCTGGGTTTACCTCCAACGAACATGCGACAATGCATTTCCAATTCGCGAAAAGAAAACTTAACCCATCACTTAACTCCATGACTTGGTGACCCAAAAAATATTCTAACCTCGGTCCCACATTTAGCGAACTAGTGAGCAAAGGTCACTGCTAGTTCATGAAACACTTTATCTATCTTCCAGAAAGTTTAGTGTTTCCATGAATGCTTGTTCGCTGAACTGCTAAGACACTTAGAGAACCACCTCTATTTCACGCGAAAGAGTGAAGCCTTGGAAATTTTTCAGACCGCCAAAACATTTATTAGAACCAGTAAAGACTAAGAAACTTTGATCGGGCCCACATTAGGAAGATCGAGGACCGTCTAAAGTTTGCATACCCATCTAAGATTCTATCAGATTACATGCCCACCGTTAGATCAAGAATCTCCTCCCATCTCTGACAACCCTCTGACACAAAACAAAATCAACAGTCATCACAAGATCTTAAGCTTCTAACACACTTGATTTGATCATACATCATTCGTCAATTCACTGACAAGGTCAGGACCCTCTGATACATCTGAAAACTAGGTCCCACTGATAGCATGCCAACATGTTACTACATGGACCAACCAGAAGCTGTGAATTGTGCATACGTGTCAATGGACCCACATGCCATCTTAAAGAGAATAAATGTCTATCGCTATACCACTACATAAAAACTCAAGCATGTTATATCAAAGGTATAACAAAAGCCACAAGATCAGATCAAAATTTAATCTACCTAAATGTTGATAAAACTGGTCCCACTAACAAGATTCCACCTCATACTACATGGACGAATAAAAAACCTCCAAATCAGAATACTTGGAAAGTTGACCCACACGAGAAAAGGGCTACGTCATGGAAATGAATTGATGGTGGGTGCAGCTTCACATACCTCTGACAAAACCCTTGTGCTTTAGCGATAGCCGTTAGATGGAGATGGTGTTAGACAGGGGCCCAGTAACATATTAAACCAGAACATAGGAAAAATTAAATGCTGAGACTTAGGCTTTCAGGAAAAATATTTGGCACTGAAGGCTTTAGGAAATATTAAATTCACCAGGGGTAGAAACTTAGGAAAAGTTAACAATGGGGCCAACAAAAATATAAAGCACATGCATTTAAAAATTTTTAAGTGACCCGAAAAGGTAACACAAAATTAGAAAAGGGCTAGGATTTTTCAAAGGGTTTTTGTATGCAACGACTATATTTTCAAAAATTTGAACAAGGGCTAAAGGCAGAGACCGGGGAAAAGGGCTAGAGCCACAAAATTTTTTACAAGTGCTAACAGTGGCTCATACTCGGGGACATTTATCTCCTATAGATACAATAAGCAATCTAGAATCTCCTGGAAGAGAAAACTAACTCAATACTTTGACACACAAAAAGAAAAAACAAATGACTATACAAGGGAAAACCTAAACTACTGCTCATGGAAAAGATACCTCAGGAGAAGTAAAACTTTAGGAATTGTCCATGAATAGGAAATTCTAAAGTACCACCAGTTAAATATTTCAGAACATAAAAATCTATCCCCCATTTGTTTTCAATAAGATAAGGGCCCAACCAAATTGGATCAAAATTTCTATGCTTCCCCTTATCTTCCAACCTTGCATTCCACATAAAGACGAGGTCATCAATTTCAAAACTTCTTTTGGTGGCCCTCCTATCAAACAAATTCTTATATTGTCTCTACAATGTCTCATTTATTTCATGTGCATCCCTCCTTACCTCTTCCAATTGGATCAATTCATCCATTCTTACTCTCGTTTCATCATTCAAGTCCTCATCATATGCTTGGATAAACCTGTACATTTTCAATAGATTATTTTGAGGCAATCTAGCACCTATTCCATATACCAAATCAAATGGAACACAACCTATGGCCTTCTTTACAGTTACCCTATTAGCCCACAGTGCCCACCATAACTTTGAGTCCCAGGCTTTCTTATTCTTGTCCAACACTCTCTTGAGAATCTTAATCAGACTTTTATTACTAGACTTAGCTTGGCCATTTCCTTGTGGATGATATGGAGAAGAAAATGAAATGTGTATCCCATACTATTGACAAAAATCACTAAATTCTTGTGATCTAAAACACATTACATTATCAACCACAATTACCTCTGGGCAACCAAACTTGGTAAGGATGTTTTGCATCATAAAATCTGTCACCACTCCGCTAGTAGCCTTTCTAGTGGGGATAGCTTCAACCCACTTAGTAAAATAATCTGTTGCCACTAGTATGTAAGAATGTCCACCACTAGACTTATTTGGAATTTCCCCAATGAAGTCAATACCCCACTTCTGGAATGGAGCTTGAACTGCAACAGGTCTGAGTGGTAAATTCCCATTAAACTTCAACTTTCCAACAAATCTCTAACATGCATCACATTTTCTTACAAACTGATGGGTATCCTTAAAAATTGTAGGCCACCAAAATCTAGACCTAAGGATCTTGTGGGCTGTGGTCTTTTCCATATAATGTCATCCACACACACCTCGGTGCATTTCCTTTAATAGAGCCTTAGACCTCTCATGGTCTATGCATTTTAGCAATACTCCTTCATTACTTCTCCACCACAACTTACCATGTATAATGGCATACCTTGCAGGTTGCAACTTGATAGTTCTCCTTCTATTTTCATCCATCTCAGTGGGAAGGACCAATTTTTGCAAGTAGCCAATAACATCTTTGTACCAATCACAATAATCCATATCACAAATGTATGGCCTTTTTTCTTCTTCTAACACATTCACATGATTTGCAACTAAATTGCTTTGTGCCATCAACTTTGTAAGACCTAAGCCTCTTACCAATTTTGTAATCTAGATATCAATATTAAATTCTTAGATCCTATTGATCCATCTACATCTTTTTCCTAAAACTTCTTGTTGCACCAGTATATCCTTAACTGTAGCACTAGGAACATAAGCAACCACCTTAGCTCCTACAAGATAACATCTAAAAGCCTTGACTACTTTGACTAAGGCATAAGCCTATTTCTCAGTAATATCATATTTCAATTCTGCTACTTGTAAGGATTTACTAAAAAATGATATGGGTTGTTCATATCCATCTGAATTCTTTTGTAATAAAACTGCTGCAATGGTATGATAAGAGGCAAAAGAAAATATCTGCATGGGCTTACCATAATGAAGTGTCCTTAAAACTGGAGCATCCTTGATGGCCCTTTTGATACTTTTGAAAGATTCATCTACTTCTTCATTCCACTCAATCTTTGCCTCCTTTTTCAACATCCTAGAGATAGGGATACTGATTTCTACAAAATTTGTAACAAATCTCCTTAGGAAATTTACCTACCCAAAGAAAGACTGTATTCCTTGAACATTTCTAGGTGGTGAAAGTTTATCTATAGTCATAACCATTTCAGGGTCAATTCTCACTCCATCCTTGGACACAATATGTCCTAAGAGCTTGCCTTCCACAACACCAAAAGAACACTTCTTTGGATTCAAAGAGATCCCATACTCCAAGGCCCTAATAAAATTTTTCTCAAGATGTTCAAAATGTTGACTTTCCTTATCTGAATATGCTGTGAGATCATCTTGATACACCATTAGAAAACTGTTTATAAATTCTGCAAAGGCTACATCCATAGCTCTCTGAAAAGTAGCTCCTACATTTGTCAGACGAAAAGGCATTCTAACATAAACATATGTTCCCCAAGGGGTAGTGAATGCAGTCTTAAATTGTTTTGATTCCTTGACCATGACCTGATTATATCTAGAGAAACCATCCATCATGGACATTAACTCTGATCTAGTAACCTTCTACAACATATTCTCCATATTAGGCAAACCATAGTTGTCCTTCAAAGAATTAACATTCAAATTCCTAAAATCAACACATAACCTAATGTCACCATTCTTCTTCCTGACCGGAACCAAGTTTGACACCCAAGTAGAATGTCTGACAGGCCTGATAATGCTAGCATCCATCATCTTTTTGAGTTCATCTTGCATTTTTGGTGCCAAAGTAGGGTTCATAGGCCTTAGCTTTTTCCTAAAAGGTTTGGTTCCTTCCTTCAATGGTATTTCATGCTGGAATAAATTTTCTCTATAGGATTTCAAATCATCATAAGACCATGCAAAGACATGTATGAATCTTTTGAGAAGATTAATCATATTATTCCTAGTTCTTTGGGATAAACATTTACCTATGTAAACATTTTTGGGTATTTGACTTGTTCCTAAATTTATTTCCTTCAAATCATTTATCTTATCAACAAATTTAGGAAAACAAGTCCTTTCTTTATCATCAAATTCCCTCTCAAGAGAAACCAGTCCTCTTGGGATCCTATTTGATTTTAATTGCAAAACTTCCTTCCCAAGAACATTCTCTTTTCCATTTTTGTTGTCAACAAAAGTGCTGAAATCCATCTCCTGACCATCAAAATGAGATTCAAATTGCAAAAACCTTAGTATATCCGAATCATTAGAAAATACCTACCAATTCTCAACATTGTTTGGGATAGAAGGCCGAGACTTGCACTCAATCCTAGATATCCCTGCAAAGGTAATATCCTCTAGCCTTAATGCTATGTTCGCTAGTAAGTTAGCCATCCTGTTTTGGCTTCTATCCACCCAATCAATACCAAAGGCACTGAAACCTTCAATTTCATCCCAAACAACATTTCTATATTGTTTCAACCTTTGATTCTTTGATGCATGCTTTGATCTAATATGAGAAACTATTAACTCAAAGTCACTAATCACCCTAAGATGTTTGATCCCATGTTTCGATGCTTGTCTCAAACCGATCAATAGGGCCTCATATTCAACAACATTATTTGTGCAAGGGAACAAGAGAGTGAAAGAAGACTTAAAAGTCTTACCACTTGGGGATGTCAATAGCACTCCTACTCCAGCACCTTCCCTTGAACTTGCCCCATCAAAATATAGGGTCCATAATACATTACCTTCTGCCATGTTACTTTTATCATCAGCCAGAAAGATAGGCTTGACCTTTTCTTTCATCTCTCTCTCCTGAACTTGGAAAGAACCAATGTCAGTGTCCACAAAACAATTCATATTGTCCTCTTCATCCTCCTCAATCATATGTGGAGTTCTAGCTTCCCTTGAAACTTTCACACTTTCTCCTTCAATGCTAAAAGTGGCAAAGGACAAGTCACATTGAATACTTCCTCCCATGGAGGCATTCCACTTTCTAGATAACAACATTCCATATTGAGGGGGAATGTCGACTACAAGAACACTCATAGTTAATTGTTTCTCAGGAAATGCTGCTAATTTATAAGGCAAAGCCTTAATGGTACCAATAACTGGCACTTCTATTGAGTCCATAGCTTGGCATCTCCCATGAGGTGTATCAACCTTTAGTCCCAATGAATTCATGATCTCTACAGGCATGATAGTGTTTGATGCTCTAGAATCAATCATGCAATTCTTCAATAATTTTCCATTTATCATAAGGGACAAGAAAAAAGGATCACCTATCCCTGATGCAGTATTTACAATGTTTGCATTCAAAAATATTTGAGGAATCTCAGAGACAATTTCTTCATTTTTACTGTCAGTTGTGTCATCTAAAGTAGCCACATGCTTGTCACCTCTGTTCATTTCTTGGACCTTTATGGAAGAGGCACCATTTACCCAATCCAAGGCCTTGACCTTGTGCTCTTCTATTCTCGTCATTTCTAACAATGGAGCCTTGACAATTATTTGTGAAAGCAATTTAGTCATATCAATGGGAACATAAGAATGGTTGCCCATATCTTCCTTAATCTCAGAGATATCATTATCCTCCTTTTGGACAATCAATTCAAAGTTACTCTTTTGTACAAATTCATCTTCTTTTTGAGGTATGGGGATAGCTACTTCTGATGTCTTTACTTTACCCTTAGGTATTGTAGTAGGCCCACTCTTCTTTTTTATTTTAACCTAACTGACAACACCAGCACCCTTTTCTTTTTCCTCATGTTGTTGTGTATTCCTTTTAGAATTCTTGATAAACATGCTACTTGGTTTACCACTTGTGCCTCCAACTATCCTACTTCTCAAATTGTAATTACTCCTAGCTTGATTGATCATGTCTGCAATGATTTGTGCAATTTCCTCATTAGAGGGTCTCCTTAAGGAAACATGTTCCTCACACTTCACTGCACCACATCCAACATCATCAAATTCTCCCTCCTCATCATCAGTAGAAACAACCTCATCCCATGCATGTGAAGAAGTCATTCCACAACCACTCTTATCATATTGCTCATCTTGTTCTTGGTTATCCAGTAAATTCAAAGCAATAACACAATGCTCTAGACTATGAGGAGATTGACAAATAGTACACCATGGGATATCATCATTCATGTTAACTAAATTTCTTTGCAAAGGATCAAGAATCCTATCATCAGGCCTATCCCTTTTAACTGAAAAAATGGGCTTGTCATCCTTCCACTGAATATTGTATGGGTAATTCTGCATTCTTGGTTGCTTGTTAAAATTACTTGAAGCTAGCCTATCATTTGTTGCAACCTTATTATTTATTTTTTCATCAGGCTTTAGACTCTCTAAAGAACTTAGAATCTACTTTAGATTTTCCTCCTCCTTAGGCTTAAAATTAGCAGACCTTCCCATTTCTTTCTTGTTTTGCACTTGAGGCCTATAATCATCTCTTCTCCCTAATTTTCTTGATATTCTTCTATTACTTTCTATGTTGATAGCCAACTTGTAAGCCTCCCCAAGATTTCTAGGGTTCTTATCCCTTAAGAGGTAACCTATCTTTGCATCAAAAGCATTTAAGTATGTCACAAGACACACCCTATCATCTAATCTGATAACTTGCAGTAGCCTATGGATAGCCTTTTGGAATCTTATATTAAATTCAAGGACCTCTTCATTCTGATTTTTTTTATGTTATTGAATTCATTCAAAATAAAACCCTCATTTGTTTTATCTCCATAATGCTCTTTGAAACAATTCTTAAATTCATTCCAAGATCCTATACTAGCATGGGTCAATCCTCTAAACCAATCCCTAGCATCCTCGGTCATAGATTGTACAAATAACTTCATTACAACATCATCAGGCTCAACATTATAATCATCTATTACATCCATAAAAAATTTTAGATGTTCTTCACATGTAATGACATTGTTTCTAGTAAACTTAGGGAGTTTCTTTCTAATTTCATTAGGAATAACATTAGGACAACCAGGAATACCAAAAAAGATAAGTTGTTTGTACCTTTCATGAACAAGAACTCCATGTGGCAGATCCATTCCTTGAGATGTAGATATCCTTGTGTTTGAACCATTAGGAATTTTAGTAGCATCCGGAATGCCATTTGTTTGAGCTGCAAGGTTACCATGATTTCCACCTTGCCCCAAGAAAGAAGCAGCAATATTTGAAGGTCCTGAGGTATGCTTGAGAAAATCAATCTCCTTCCTCATTTCTGTAGTAGTAGCCTCCAAATATTCCTTCTCTAGTTCTTTAGCCCACATTTATTTCTCTTTTCTAGCCCTCTTAAGGTCTGCATCTAATCTCAACCCTTGATCTAATGGGTTTTCCACATGAATCTATTCACTAATCTGCACTCCAATAGTTTTTTGTTTGCCCTTATCTCTAGGCCTAGTTATCTCATGTGTTTTATACACAATAGGCTGTTCCTTTTCTCTTTTAGGCTCTTGGACAAAATTAATTGCCTCCAAATCTAAAAACTACCTCTTTAGCTGATCAACCCTTATCATTGCTTGTCTTACTCTGTCCTCTTTGTCCTTTTCTCTTTGTTGCCTGATAGCAACTTGTTCTTTGACTCTTCTTTCCAATTCATAGACCTCCTCAAAGATCTCTTCTGATTCAAGGAGAGTAGTATCAGACTCACCATCTCCCACTTGAAATTCATCCTCATACTGCTTCAATCCCAAATCAATAGTCTCTTCATATTCTAAAATATTTTCTTCTTGACTAGTCTTGGTTTGAGTTTGTTGTCTTGTATCCTTTTTATTTCTCCAAGTATGAGAAAGATTTCCTTTCTTCTTTCCTCCCTTTGTCTGACTAGGCCTAGAAGTTCTTGGAATACCTTCTTCCATTATGTGTTTAGGATGTTCGTTCCTCCGGGACCTGGTACCTCTATAACTCATTTGATAAAAATCTACTGACTAGCACTACTGCAGAGATGTTTGAGTTGCCACCCAAGTATATTGAGAATCTTACAATAACAGTTAACAAATATCCAAATGAGACTACAAGACAAGGGACAAGAAAAACCCTATTTTTTAATGATGACCTACTAGTTACTATAGACCTGTGTAACACTTTCCCAGTAGATTCACCATCTTGTTGGTGTTCAAAATGGATGCTTATGCTCTTAGGCTGCCAGTATACCCTCAGGTTGATTTTAGGATTGGTTAGTTCCAAAATGTAATAGGATGTTAGGGCAACCAGACCAACTATAGGGAAAAGACTACCCTCTTCACTTCTGGCTCTGCAAAACCAAGGCAAGTGCACCTAACCCAATGAAAAATATACTTCACACACCAAAGATTGGGTCTAAACAATAGATTGAATAGTAAGAAAGTGCTAAATGCTAACCTCACACTCATTGACTCTCCATTACAATAGGGTATTACTACTATCAACCAAATATAATTAAAACTTGAAAAGCGTTGATATCTAGAGATGGAGAGAAATAAGCAAGGGCCAATCAGTCATTGAACTCAACTAAATATACTAATCTTTGATTAGTGCCATTATCCATTGGGAAAATCTCAAATACAGACATTGAAACATGAACCAACTATTGTCAAAGACTCATAGCCATAAACATGAGTATTTTAACCTATCTACTACTTATAATATCCTTCTATAGACAAATCAAAGTTAATCTATGTCCTATCCAAAGTATATTTCACTTGATCCTAGATCAAGAACTGAAGACTAGAACATACACAAAGGTAACCCTATGCAATAGATCAAAAAATCTAGAATTCACAAGATTGACACCAAGGAGAGACTTGAAAGCTTGAAATAATTGTATTAAGTATAATGAATCATGTACATGTTCAAAGTAGAGAAGAGAGAAAACCACTTCAATAACCTAGAAAAGACTACAAGGAAATTATATTCAATCTAATACAATATGATACTGCCTACTACAACTCCCTGGAAGTAATCAAGATTAGAACCCTTTCAAAATAAAATATTTTGCTTCTTATATCCCTAGTCACCTTGGAATCCTCAAAAAGGAGGCATCAAGCTTCGGGTGACTAGGGTTAGGATTTCAAAAACTCAACCAACCAAAACTACATCAAAATTTATTGCAGGGGAAAAAACATAAGCAACCTGGAGAAAATGAATCTCAAATAGATTTGCAATCATCAAAATCTGCGAGAGTAGTGCAAACAAGAAGGAATTTCCATGAAAACTAATTAAATCAGCCACCTACAAACATATCTTGAGCACAAAACCATACTTCTCCTGGTAAAAAAACATCATGCCACCTACCACAGGGACCCTCAGACCAGTCTGCAACAACCAACACCACCAAATCAATCGAAACCAGCCATTAAAACCATAAATTTTGGTACCTTCTATTGCTTGAAACCCTCTGTAAATTTGAATTTGAATTTCAACAGTCATTTTATGGCTTTAACAGAAAATTGGTGGTCAACATTTGAATCTCCATCAACTTTAAGTTTTGACCATCCGATTTGTCTTTTTCACGGTCTTTTAGTCTTTAACTCAACTACCACCCTAGGTTTACCTCCAGCAAACATGCGACAATGCATTTCCAATTCATGAAAAGAAAATTTAACCCATCACTTAACTTTGTGACTTGGTGACCCAAAGAAAATTCTAACCTCAGTCCCACATTTAGCGAACTAGCGACCAAAGGTCACCGCCAGTTCACAAAACACTTTATCTATCTACCAGAAAGTTTAGTGATTCTGTGAACGCTTGATCGTTGAACTGCTAAGACACTTAGAGAACCACCACTATTTCACCTAAACATGCGAAGCCTTGCAAATTTTTCAGACCACCAAAACATTTATTAGAACCACTAAAGACTGAGAAACTTTGACCAGGCCTGCATCAGGAAGATCGACGACTATCTAAAGTTCTCATACCCATCTGAGATTCTATCAAATTACACACCCACCATTAGATTGAGAATCTCCTCCCACCTCTGACAACCCTTTGACAAAAAACAAAATCAAGGGCCATCGCAAGCTCTTAAGCTTCTGACACACTCGATGAGATCATATGCCATTCATTGATTCACTGATAGATTCAGGACCCTCTGAGACATCCAAAAACTAGGTCCCATTGATAGCATGCCAACATGTTACTACATGGACCAACCAGAAGCCGCCAATTGTGCATACTTGTCAACAGACCCACTTGCCATCTTAAAGAGAATCAACGGCTGTCGCTATACCATTGCATTAAAAATTGAGCATGTTATATCAACAGTATAACGATAGCCACAAGATCACATCGAACTTTAATCTACCTGAATGCTAAGAAAATTGGTCCCACTAACAAGATTCCACCTCATACTACGTGGACCAATAAAAAACCTCCAAATCAGAATACCTGGCAAGTGGACCCTAATCAGAAAAGGGCTATGTCATGGAAATGAATCAACGGCTGGTGCAGCTTCGCATACCTCTGACAAAACCCTTGCACTTTAGTGACAACTGCTAGATGGAGATGGTGTCAGAGAGGGGCCTAGGAACATAGTAAACTAGAACATAGGAAAAATTAAATGCTGAGACTTAGGCTTTCGGGGAAAATATTTGGCGCTGAAGGCTTTAGGAAATATTAAATTTGTCGGGGGTAGAAACTTAGGAAAAGTTAACACCGGGGCCAACCAAAATATAAAGCACGTGCATTTAAAAGTTTTTAAGTGACCCAAAAAGGTAACACGAAATTAGAAAAGGGCCAAGATTTTTCAAAGGGTTTTTGTATGCAACGGCTATATTTTCAAAAATTTGAACCAGGGCTAAAGGTAGACACCTAAAAATAACTGCAGAGACCAGGGGAAAAGGGCTAGAGCCATGAAATTTTTTACAAGTGCTAACAGAGTCTTCCAAATGTATCCAACAAACTTACTATCTCAGTCAGAGATGATACTCCTTGGTAATCCATGTAATCTGACAATTTCCTTAAAGAAAAGATCTGCTATATACATTGCATAGAAAATCTATGAAATGTGCCATCTTAGAAAATCTATCCACAACAACAAATATATAATCATTACCTCTTACTGTCTTCAAAAATCCAAGAACAAAATCCATACTGATATCAATCCAAGGTTTCTCAGGAATAGAAATCGATGTATACAATCTAGTATTCTGATTTACTCCCTCTGTAACTTGAAAAGCTTCATAATTTTTCACAAATTTTTTAACATCCTTATACAACTATGGCCAAAAGTATTTATCCTGAAGCAAATTCAATGTTCTGTCAATGCCAAAATGTCCAACCAAACTTCTACTATATTTCTCTTTTATCAAATTAGTTCTCATTAATCCACCCAATATACACAACTGAATAGATTTAAACAAAATACCTTCTTGAATGAAACAGTCTTCCCATTTAGTACTTAGTTGATCTTGAATAGGTGCTATGTAATTTCTCCATGACTTAGAAAAATTATGGTTAGGTTTGTGAGGCCTTACCCCGACCCATCATAGCATCTTGGCTCATTCGCATTTTGATACATTGATACACTTTTTTTTATTATCCTGACAGAGACTTGAGATACTATGTTTTGATGATGATTATTATATTATGTGGATTACATTGTGATGTGGATTAGAACTTAGAGCATTTCATGATTTTGATTATGCATATTTAGATTTGATTATTTCACAGATGACATGTCATGATGATTATGAAATTAATATGTTTAAACATTATTGAATAAAAAATTGCAATTAGAATTGAATTCTGCATATTGATTTATGTTGAATATGTATATTTCATGTGATTTTATCACCTTGAACTACCGATGCATGATGTTTAGTGTGAAGGTAAGAGAACCATGGAATTAGTCAGAGAATCAGTAACCAACCATTTTGCAAACTGTAAAGCCAAGGTTGAACCTAATGAAGAGGTTCAAACCTCAGTGTTAAGTGACTAAATTCGTAACCATAAAATTGTATGTATGTATTAGGTTTCTCTTTATGTAATTAGTGACATGTGAATGTTGTATTATGTCATTTTATAGTGTCACTTGACACTTGTTCTGTGTTTATGTAATGACATGCTTGCTAAGGTTGTCAATGTAAACCTAAGCCTAACTGACTTTTAGGAACCTAGTTAATTCCCTTGTTGGAGATACTTGTAAAGCCCACCAATTTAATTATTTAAATTTCAATTTTTCTTCTAACCACTTTTAGAGGCCAAAAAGAGGTCCTAAGGGTCATATTTTGCATAATTTAAGCACCTAAGTGTTAGGGGTATGGTTTAGGGAGTTTTTTAACATATCTATAACACCCTAGTGGCCTTGGTGACCCATTTTATGACCTATTTACCATAAGCTACGAAATTGGATGAATTCTTTTTAGAGGCCCTTGGTAGAGTTAGTGGGTGTTCACCCACTCTCTATCTTTAGAGACATTAGGGTTTTGGAGAAAGAAGAAAGAGGAATTGGGCTCTTCTCAAAAATCATTTGCCATAACACATTGTGAAGGCTGGTCTCCATTGCCATGAAAGACCTTTATTTCTTTGTTGCAAGTAGATTTGTATATTCTTCATTTTATTGCATATATTCATGTAATTGTGTTGTTGTTATGTATGGGAATGGGATTTTGCATTTGAATCCTTGTTTATGGTTTTATCTTTGTTTTTGAATATGGGAGTTTTTGTGAAGGGTGTAATGGCATTACTCAACCTTGGATAGGGAAGAAGTGGTCATGTATGGGTGAAGGGGTTAGTTGGATTCCATGATAGTGTAGAGTCTCTTCTCATGGAGAGAAGAGGGAAAAAAAATGCAAGGTGTATGGGCCCTTGCATGCCATTGTATTTGATCTTGATTTTTGGGGGAGATAAGGACAAGATTAGTTGGAATGATGTATGAGGTTTTAGCCTTAAAGAGGCATGTTATTTGTATGTATTATTTTCACATTCTCCTACATGGAAGTCCACCTTCACCCTTTGTTATGGGTTCATGTTGAATCCATTTGTGCAAGCCTTTAGAGGGTGTTCTTGTTGTTGTAATCATGTTTTATGGATGTGTGATTGTCACCCATTGGGTATTGATTCTCCTACCTCGGGGGTGGTCTCCTTGAGACCTAGGATGGGAGATGAGCTTCCCATGGTTCTATTCTTTGAATTGCAGGTGTTGAAGTCAAGATCTTGTGGATGAAGCTTTGGAGAGTTTCTCTACTTTGGGTGGTTGTGTGATGACAACCCTATTGTTGTATTGTGAATTCCATTATAATAAGATTCATCTCTTTTGTTGAAAGTTGTAATGTATTCCCACTTCTTTGGGCCATTGTGAAGTTTTAATGGAGAGAAATTGTCTCATCTACTTTGAACTCTAATTGAGTAATACTTTCCATTTGTATTGTCTTGGTTTTAAATGTGAAGACTTCTCATTCTTGTAGTTTATGTATTTGTAATTGAAAGAGATTTCCATAATGAATAGGATAGACCAATACTTTCATGCTATTGTAACTCTATTTCTTGCAAAAGTGAAGTTATTCTTTCATTACAAAAATGATCTTTCAAAGTTGATGGAGTAGGCAATTTAATAGTTTTCAATAGTAAATATATAATCTTGTAGAGGAATGAACCTTGCAATCTATTTGATGTTGATACTCAAGTTCAAAAATAGGCAATCTTCCCTTGAACAAACTTTTAATGTAATATGATCATCATCTTAGTTGAAAATAATGTTTGATTTAATAAATTTGGCAACTTATGTAAGATTCACATACTCCTCAATGCAATACACTAATTTAAACTATCAATTTCATGATATTAGATCTCAAAAAAAAAACAAGCAAAGAAATTAAAGGAAAAATAATATTTTTGCAATGACATCTTCCAGTTTTTTAAAAGAAAAATGCTCTCTAGATTTTGTAAGGGAAGGAAATTATTCTCTTACCATAGAGAATATTCCCTTCCCTTTTCATTATACTCCCCTAATTGAAATTAGTAAACTAAACCCCTATCTTATCCATACCATTATCAACTAACTCTTAATTAATAAAGATTTATAAAACAATGGCATCATGGCTTACCATATAACTTAAAGGCTAATGGGCACCATATCCTTCCTTACTATCTCATCTTAATCATTTTAATATTTATTAACTTAAAATACTCCTCCTATGCATTGGTTTTCAAGCCTGCCTTTTTCAAAACATGATGACAAAAAAAAGCTTGCATTTAAAAACCTTGGTGAAAGGCCACATGTCTTATCACCACATTAAGCTAGAATAGGGTGTGTAGAGGGTTAGTACTTCTCCATATAAAACCCATGCCACCTTTCCTTATTCTTGGTTTTCATATGCAACTTGGGCTGACTTGGTATTTATGATGTCCCATAGGAAATTACTCCTCTCCTCCTAGCGTACTTGGCCTGACATAGAAGATCAAAGTATATCACTTTTTGACAAGAATGTCAAGTCTTTCCACTCCATGTGTAGGTCTATACATTGGAATAAGATAAGCCCTTCCCTCCTTTACATGCATAGTTCTATGCAGTGGAATAGGGTATTGGTTAGGTGAGTTCCCCAAACATTGCAATTAAATCAACACACTCCTCTTGTAAACTTGAACAAGTCCTTGTTGTGCTGCTATATGGGTGGAGAGATATGTGGTGGGTCCCCACCCCCGGGCCCCTTATCTTCTCATTTGTTACACTCCATTCCTTCTTGGATATGTGATCCACTATAGCCTTGATTTATATGGTTAGTAGGGATAGGTAGAGATAGGTGATAGGTATAGATGTTATTAGGATAAAGTAGGATTTTCTTTTTAGATTTGTTTATTTCTTGTGGTAATCTTTCATTGATAATATATGCTTCCACTCCATTAGTTGTAAGCTGGGGTATTTATTTATTTGATAGGTGTAAATGAGGGTTAGTAGGATATGGGTAGGAATAACTATAGGATATGACATAGTCTTCTAGATAGTAACTTAGTTAATAGTTATCAATCCTATTTTAGTGATTAACTTTTAAGTGAATAAATTTAATCACTAATTATATATTCTTTGATATTGGTTAGTAGGAGGTTCTTTTGACTTGACCATTTGTTTTACTTTCATGTGCTAATACATATTTTATGAAGTTAAGTATTAGATAAAAATGGTAACGTGTTCACACTTAACTATTAATAATCTAACTGGTTACCTTGATAGTTTATCTTAGTTAGTAAATAAGAACTTGAATAGTGGAATAATTGCTCTAAGTTAAATTGTTAATTTATGTTGGTTAATAGAATTACATTCTAATGTATTGTTTTGGGCCTCTAATTTTCATTTATCTGAGGAAAATTAACATGAGTTAATTAACGAATAGTATAGCTAGAATATTTTATTTTGTTAGTAAACTTTATTTAATTTATGTCAAAATAACAGTAATTTATTACTAAGTTAATAACTTGTTTAATTATCATTTAGTGAAGTAAATTCATATTAACATATGATCCTATTGGTTTAATGTATTCATAATGTGTAACATTAGGTTCAAATAAACAATATTAGAATAACAGGAATTCATCTATGATTTGGTTTCCATAATGAAATTAAAGATTGGGATAGGTTAACCTTCATTCGATCTAGATCATTATGTTACATTCTTATAACCAAAATTAGTGCAACTAAGTCCACCATGTTATCATCATTGGATTAATAATGCACATAAACCCTTAAGGGCCATTAGTCCATGTGGTTAATGAAACTTACCTTAAGGAAACCTATTGTTGGGAGTTGATCATTCATTTGATTAAGCACCCTGACTGTAGCATCATTGTTGCAATGAGGTGCACCCTTATAGATTTTTGGGAGTTAGTGACACTAGAATGTTTCTAGGTTATCAATACCTTATGAAGTCAGTTATCATCTTAGTTTAAACCTTAGCCAAGGGTGGATCCAGTAGACTGCACTTGAGCTTTACTTCTCAGTTGACTCGACTCTAGACTTTGACCAATTAATCTATTGTCAACTTACCCTTAACCTTTGAATGTCACCCCTTAAATTTTCATTTTTTTTAAAAAAATTGTTACATTTTTGGTTGGTTAAATTTTGGGCATGACATTTGGTCTCAGAGCCTAGGTTTCAACATTGGAACCTTTAGACCCATTATGTTTCAACTCAACTAACTTAATCTATTATGTAGGATGTCTATCGTCACATGAGCTGGCGAATGAGGTAGAGGTCATAGAGCTGCACGTGTTAGAGCAGGATGGGGAGGTGGACCACCACCACCACCACCACCACCAACACCACCACCGAACCCTAATCAGGATATCATGGATGTCCTTCAGAATTTTCTTGGGGTAACTCAATAGAGGTTACCACCCATAGTTCCTTAGCTAGAGTAGCAAGCTTCCAAAGGGAAAGCAGACATCCCAGGAGGTGGTAGAGCAGGTAACAAAGAGAGGAGTAGGATTCCTCCACCTAGGATTGTTGAGGGTCATGGTGATCATGAGGGTGAGTCAGTACATCAAATAGAGGTACCACTTGAGCATGGGATCAGAGATAGAGGTAGACTCCCTAGAGATGTTGGGGATGAGATCTGAGAGTTAATATGACTCCAACCACCCTTATTTTTGGGATCCACTGATGGGTCAGTAGTAGAGGCCTGGTTACAGAGTTTATAATGATGCTTTCAATTACACCCTTATGGGAGTAATCTTAAGGCACAACTTGCAATTCATCTCCTATGGGATAAGGCCTCCACTTGGTGGCAGCAAGAGGAGTCCATTGGAGGAGTGGCTATTGACATGCCCACTTGGGAGACATTTGTAGCCCATTTCTAAGAGAGGTATCTCTCTGAGCATTTCAGACAGAGATAGATAGAGGAGTTCCATGATCTCCAGTAGAGAAGTCTCACTATGGCCTAGTATGAGAGTCAATTTCTTGAGCTCCTTCCATACATAGATTATATGAAGGATGAGAAGCTGCGTATCCATCAGTTCATTAAGGGACTTAATATGTCTCTTCAAGGGATAGTACATCTAGCTTTTCCAACCACATTTAGAGATGTAGTTGAGATGACACTTGTAGCTGAGGATATCCACACTATATAGGAGTCTTGAGATCGGTCACAACACCAACACCCTTCATCCCAGTAGTCAGGAAATCAGAGATCCTCTTGGAAGGGGAAACAAAACCATTTAGAAGGATCCTTTTAGGGTCAACAGTCTCAGTATCATGGATCTCAGCAAGGTTCTAGACAGAGGCATTCATAGAGTTATTAGGGCTCTAAGCCCAAATAGTGGTAGTCTCAGGGCCCTAGATAGGATCAGAGGACACAGACCCCTCAGACACAATCAGCTAGGACTCAGAAGTCCTCTAGGGGTGGATACAGTGGTTCTAGTCAGCCTAGAGGGTCACATCAGCCTAGGACATGGGGACTACAGATTCATACCCAAGGGCCATGTTACACTTGCAGTGGTATGGGTCATATAGCGAGAGAGTGCCCACAGGGATAGTCAGCCAATGGTCAGAGAGGGGCTACCTTAGAGCCTACAATCAAAGATATGGGTAGATCCCATAGAATATTTGTAGTGGTTGATAACAACTAGGCCGAGCACTAGGCCATGGTCATAGAGCCCATAGGTATGATTCAGGGTATCAGTGTATCTATATTATTTGATTCAGGAGCAATAGACTCCTTTATATCTCCATATGTAGTGGAACATTACGGGCTGATGGCACTTAGATAGGATGTCGGTTAGGAGGTCAAGTTAGCTTCAAGAGCTGGTGTGTCTATTAGTTCATTGGTTTGTAGTTGTCAAATTCAAATTGGAGACTTGATCATGATGTCGGATCTCTGCATTACCCCTCTAGGTTCTTATGATGTAGTCCTTGGCATGGATTTGCTATGTACCCATAGTGCCAAGATGGATTGTTGTCAGAAGAGGGTTGAGTGTGTTGATGATCATGGTACTTCTATGGTGATATTTGGAGTATAGAGACCTGTATCATTTCGCATGATTTCTACTATGCAACTTAGGCGGTGTCTACAAAAGGGGTGTCAGTTGTTTGCCATCACCATTAGTGATAGAGAGGAGGATTTAGAGGGTGAGCCTTCACTAGAGGATTATCCTATCCTTTAGGTGTTTGCTGATGTATTTCTTACTGAGTTACCTAGTATGCCTCCACCTAGGGAAGTTGATTTTCATATAGACCTTGTGCCAAGAGCCGAGCTCATATCTACAGCACCTTATAGGATGATGACACATGAGCTCAATGAGCTCAAGATTTAGTTGGAAGAGCTCTTGGAGAAGGGGCACATCTGACCTAGTGTATCACCTTGGGGTGCACCAGTGATTTTTGTGAAGAAGAAGGATGGATCACTTAGATTGTGCATTCATTATCGACAACTAAATAAAGTAACAATTAAGAACTGGTACCCACTCCCCAGGATCAATGATTTATTTGACCAGTTGTAGGGTGCCCAAGTATTCTCAAAGATAGATCTAAAGTCGGGGTACCATCAGTTGTGGATAGTGGGGAGTGATATTCACAAGACTACTTTTTGTATGAGGTATGGTCACTATGAGTTCACAGTGGTGCCATTTAGCCTCACAAATGCTCTAGCTATGTTCATGAGCCTCATGAATGGAGTATTTCATACATTCTTGGATAATTTTATGGTAGTGTTCTTGGATGACATTCTGATATATTCTCATAATGAGGAGGAGCATGAGGAGCATCCGAGATAGGTTTTGCAATGTTTGAGAGAGAATCAATTATATGGAAGCTTTTCAAAGTGTGCGTTCTTTAGACCTGAGGTGCATTATCTTGGTCATGTTATATCTGGCAATGGGATCTTTGTAGACCCACTAAAGATTAGAGCCATTATGGATTGGCTAGCACCCACTAGTGTCACTGAGGTCAGGAGTTTGATGCACTTAGTAGGTTATTACAGGAACTTTGTGGCAAGAATTTCTAGGATAGCTCATCCCATCACTTCCCTTCAGAGAAAGGGGAAGAAGTATGAATGGACAGAGAAGTGTGAGAGAGCTTTTCAGGAGCTCAAGAGAGCCTCACTAGTGCACTAATTTTAGCAGTGCCAGACCCTTCAGCAGACTTTGTTGTGTGTGTTGATGCTTCTTTGGATGGCTTAGGAGCAGTTCTTATGCAAGATGGTCATCTTATATCTTTCAAGTCTAGGAAGCTAAAGACTCACAAGCTCAATTATCCTACTCATGACCTAGAGCTTGCAGCGGTAGTTCATGCCTTGGTGAGATGGTGACACTTTCTTCTAGGTCACCAACTTGAGCTTCATTCAGATCACCAAAGCTTACAATATATCTTTACATAGCCTAATCTTAATGCTAGGAAGAGGAGATGGATGGAGTTTTTGTGTGAGTATGACTTTGATGTTCATTACATCAAAGGGAAGGAGAATGCAGTTGCAGATGCCTTGAGTAGGAGGTGGCATGAGCTCTCATCTATGACTTCTAGTACAGATTTGAGGGAGCACATTTTGCATCACTTGCCAAAAGATGGATTCTATGTAGAGGTTTGTTAGATTTTCCATTCTTAGAGGCCCCTTGAGGGGAGATTTGTAGAGTATTCTTTAGAGCTCGATGGGCTCCTACATCACAGGGGACACATTTATGTACCCTCTACGGGTGATTTTTGATATTTTATTATGCTCGAGGCTCACAAAGCACCTTATGTAGCTCATCTTGAGGTTAAGAAGTTGCATGTTGATCTGAGACAGTTGTATCATTGACCAAGCATGAGATTACATATTGCTAGTATAGTTGCTAGATGCCTAGAGTGTGAGAGAGTGAACGTAGAGCACAGTCATCCAAGTGGACTTCTAAAGCCACATGAGATCATTGAGTGGAAGTGGGATACAATATCTATGCACTTCATTTTTGGTCTCCCTATGTCTTCTCACTGCCATGATGCAATATTGGTGATAGTTGACACGTTGACCAAGGTTTCCCACTTCTCACCCATGCGTACTACATTCATAGCATGATATGTAGCTTAGGTGTTCTTGTAGGATATTTTCAGACTTCATGGCATTCCTTGAAAGATCATCTCTGATAGAGACTCATTGTTCACATCAAGTTTTTGGAGAGAGTTGTAGGCAATGTTGGGCACTAGGTTTAATTTTAGTATAGTATATCACCCTTAGACAGATAGATAGAGAGAGAGGGTTAACCAGGTGTTAGAGGATATGTTACATATGTATGTGATGGACCATCAGGTCAAGTGGGAGGAATACCTACATCTGGTTGAGTTTTCCTATAACAATGGGAATCATTCTTCTATTGGCATTCCACCATATCAAGCTTTATATGGTAGACCATGTAGGACACCATTGAGTTGGGATAGGATCAAGGATAGGATATCTATTGGACCTTAGTTGGTCAAGGATATGGAGCAGTGGGTGGTCTTGATTAGACAGCATCTTAGAGAGGTTCAGGATCGGCATAAGAAGTATGTAGATGCAAAGAGGGTTGACCATGAGTATATGGTTGGAGATAGGGTCTTCTTGAGAGTACGCCCACATAAGAGTCCAATCCAGTTTGGAAAGGGCTCTAAGTTGGCACCTCGCTTTGCTGGACCTTTCGAGATATTAGAGAGGATAGGACTAGTTGCGTATCATTTAGCTTTTCCACCTAGCCTATCATGCATCCATGATGTGTTTCATGTATCTGTATTAGGGAAGTATATTTATGATGAGTCTCACATTATAGATTGGGATGCCTTGTAGGTGGAGTCAGATGGATAGATAGCCTATGACCCATTTGCATTTTGGACTAAAGGACCTTGCCACTTTGAGGCAAACAGCTGGACTAGGTTAGGGTCCAATGGGATTGTTATGATGAGGTCATAGCTTCATGCGAGGATGCAACACAGATGAGATCATAGTACCCATACCTTTTTGATGAAATCTAGGAGGAAATTCATGCCTAGGGGGGGAGGATGTGAGGCCTCAGCCCGACCGATCATAGCATCTTGCCTCATTCGCATTTTGATACATTGATACACTTTTTTTAATTATCCTGACAGAGATTCAAGATACTATGTTTTGATAATGATTATTATATTATGTGGATTATATTGTGATGTGGATTAGAACCTAGAGCATGTCATGACTTTTATTATGCATATTTAGATTTGATTATTTCACATATAACATGTCATGATGATTATGAAATTATTATGTTTAAACATTATTGAATGAAAAATTGAAATTAGAATTGAATTCTACATATTGATTTATGTTGAATATGTATATTTCATGTGATTTTATCACCTTGAACTACTGATGCTTGATGTTTAGTGTGCAAGTAAGAGAACCATGAAATTAGTCAGAGAATCAGTAACCAACCATTCTGCAAACTGTAAAGCCAAGGTTGAACCTAATGAAGAGGTTCAAACCTCATTGTTAAGTGACTTAATTCGTAACTGTAAATTTGTATGTATGTATTAGGTGTCTCTTTATGTAATTAGTGACATGTCAATGTTGTATTATATCATTTTATAGTGTCACTTGACACTTGTTATGTGTTTATGTAATGACATGTTTGCTAAGCTTGACAATGTAAATCTAAGCCTAACTGACTTTTAGGAACCTAGTTAATTCCCTTGTTGGAGATACTTGTAAACCCCGCCAATTTAATTATTTAAATTTCAATTTTCCTTCTAACAACTTTTAGAGGCCAAAAAGAGGTCCTAAGGGTCATATTTTGCATAATTTAAGCACCTAAGTGTTAAGGGTATGGTTTAGGGAGGTTTCTAACATATCTATAACACCCTAGTGGCCTTGGTGACCCATTTTATGACCCATTTACCATAAGCTACTAAATTGGATGAAGTCTTGACCTTTACCAAACCCCACACTTCCTTTTAATCAGGCATTTAAGATAGGGGACAAGGAAAAGCCATAGGAGTTGTGAGTCAATTCTGAAATTAATTCTAGTATGTGGGTAGAAGTTGAAGGTCTTTTTAGAGGCTCCTAGTAGAGTTAGTGGGTGTTCACCCACTCTCTATCTTTAGAGACATTAGGGTTTTGGAGAAAGAAGAAAGAGGAATTGGGCTCTTCTCAAAAATCATTTTCCATAACACATTGTGAAAGTTGGTCTCCATTGCCATGAAAGACCTTTATTTATTTGTTGCAAGTAGATTTGTATGTTCTTCATTTTCTTGCATATGTTCATGTAATTGTGTTGTTATTATGTATGGGAATGAGATTTTGGATTTGAATCCTTGTTTATGGTTTTTTCTTTGTTTTTTAATATGGGAGTTTTTGTGAAGGGTGTAATGGCATTACTCACCCTTGGATAGGGAAGAAGTGGCCATGTATGGGTGAAGGGCTTCGTTGGATTCCATCATAGTGTAGAGTCTCTTCTCATGGAGAGAAAAGGGAAAAAAAATGCAAGGTGTATGGGCCCTTGCATGCCATTGTATTTGATCTTGATTTTTGGGGGAGATAAGGAGAATATTGGTTAGAATGATGTATGAGGTTTTAGCCTTGAAGAGGTATGTTATTTGTATGTATTATTTTCACATTCTCCTACCTGGAATTCCACCTTCACCCTTTGTTATGGGTTCATGTTGAATCCATTTGTGCAATCCTTGGGAGGGTGTTCTTGTTGTTGTAATCATGTTTTGTGGATGTATAATTGTCACCCATTGGTTATTGGTTCTCCTAGCTCGATGCTGGTCTCCTTGAGACCTAGAATGGGAGGTGAGCTTCCCATGGCTCTATTCTTTGAATTGCAGGTGTTGAAGTCAAGATCTTGTGGATGAAGCTTTGGAGAGTTTCTCCACTTTGGGTGGTTGTGTTATGACAACCCTATTGTTGTATTGTGGATTCCGTTGTAATAAGATTGATCTCTTTTGTTGAAAGTTGTAATGTATTCCCATTTCTTTGGGCCATTGTGAAGTTTTAATGGAAAGAAATTGTCTCATCTCCTTTGAACTCTCATTGAGTAGTACTTTCCATTTGTATTGTATCAGTTGTAAATGTGAAGACTTCTCATTCTTGTAGTATATGTATTTGTAATTGAAAGAGATTTCCATAATGAATATGATAGACCAATACTTTCATGCTATTGTAACTCTATTTTTTGCCAAAGTGAAGTTATTCTTTCATTGCAAAAATGATCTTTCCAAGTTGATGGAGTAGGCAATTTAATAGTTTTCAATAGTAAATATATAATCTTGTAGAGGCATGAAGCTTGCAATCTATTTGATGTTGATACTCAAGTTCAAAAATACGCAATCTTCCCTTGAACAAACTTCTAATGTAATATGATCACCATCTTAGTTGAAAATTAACATTGCAATCTTATTCTTCCTTAAAATCAAGGATGACAATAATGTTTGATTTAATAAATTTGGATACTAATGTAAGATTCACATACACAATGCAATACACTAATTTAAACTATCAATTTCATGGTATTAGATCTCAAAAAAAAAACAAGCAAAAAAATTAAAGGAAACATCATATTTTTGCAATGACATCTTCTAGATTTTTAAGAGCAAAATGCTCTTTGGATTTTGTATGGGAAGGAAATTATTCTCTTACCACACAAAATATTTCCTTCCCTTTTCATTATACTCCCCTAATTGAAATTATTAAACTAAACCCCTATCTTATCCATACCATTATCAACTAACACTTAATTAATAAAGATTTATAAAACAATGGCATCGTGGCTTACCATATAAATTAAAGGCTAGTGGGCCACATAGCCTTCCTTACTATCTCATCTTGATAATTTTAATATTTATTAACTTAAAATACTCCTCCTATGCATTGGTTTTCAAGCCTAGCTTTTTCAAAACATGATGACAAAAAAAAGCTTGCATTTAAAAACCTTGGTGAAAGGCCACATGTCTTATCACCACATTAAGCTAGAATAGGGTGTGCAGAGGGTTAGTACTTCTCCATATAAAACCCATGTCACCTTTCCTTATTCTTGGTTTTCATATGCAACTTGGGCTGACTTGGCATTTATGATGTAACCTAGGAAATTACTCCTCTCCTCCTAGCGTACTTGGCCTGACATAGAAGATCAAAGTATATCACTTTTTGACAAGAAAGTCAAGCCTTTCGACTCCATGTATAGGTCTACACATTGGAATAAGATAAGCCCTTCCCTCCTTTATATGCATAGTTCTATGCAATGGAATAGGGTATTGGTTAGGTGAGTCCCCCAAACATTGCAATTAAATCAACACACTCCTCTTGTAAGCTTGCGCAAGTCCTTGTTGTGCTGCTATATGGGTGGAGAGATATGTGGTGGTTCCACCACCCCCCCCCCCCCCCCCCCCCATATCTTGTCATTTTTTACACTCCATTCCTTATTGGTTATGCACTCCACTACAACCTTGATTTAAATGGTTAGTAGGGATAGGTAGAGATAGGTGATAGGTATATATGTTATTAGGATAGAGTAGGATTTTCTTTTTAGATTTGTTTATTTCTTGTGGTAATCTTTCATTTATAATATATGCTTCCACTCCATTAGTTGTAAGCTGGGGTAATTATTTATTTGATAGGTGTAATTGAGAGTTAGTACGATATGGGTAGGAATAACTATAGGATATGACATAGTCTTCTAGATATTAACTTAGTTAATAGTTATTGTTGCCCAAAATTTCCCTGTCATTCATTTTTTACCACAGGCCTCTTTTCCAAGTGAAATGTTCAAGTGTAGAGAGTCCAGTGTGTTTTCTGCTTAGGTGTCAAAAACCAAGTGTGTTTTCAACCCCCTCTCTGTAGGTTCGGGATGTTTTTGCCTTTTGGTTCAAAAATTTGGTGTGTTTTCGACCTCTCAGCTCTAAAAATTTATTGTGTTTTCAACCTCAGATCGAAAACCTTCTATGTTTTCAACCCCTTCCACACTTTACACTTCTTTGGCATCTGCATTTATCCCTAAGCGTGGAACTCTGATAGGTGGGTCCTAGTGCCTAAAGTTGTGCGAGTGCAGAGAAAGATCCGGCAGCTATTGCATGATCACATGGGATCTTCTGATCCCATGAGATCATATGACAACCGTTCATGTGGTATCATGCAAGATCTTTGGTAGTCAATACAAGTGGTCAACTCTAGCACCAGCGGTTATTATCGGTGGCATCACGTGGTTTGTCACATGATCACATGGGCTCTTCCAAGCCAATGTGACCATGCGACAAACCATCAGTGGTTTTAGTGGCGGTGGTTCATGGTCCAACAGTTAACGACAGGAAGTTAGTGGGGCTGAGGTTTCTACATTGGTGTAGGTGTGACAAAGATCGACAGTTGTCATATGATCTCATGGGATCTTTCGATCCCATGCGATCATGCGACAACCATCCGGTGGGGATCTGCAGTTGGGTGGGTCCTATCCCAAGGGTGTCGAGATGTTTGCTGATGTGGTGGCCGAGCCGTATAAGGGAGTGACATGTGGTGATACTAGGCTCAAGGTTAGCAAGCTTTGTGGAGTTGGAGGTGGGCCTGGTTTTATGCTTGGTTAGGTAATCTCACGATAAAGAGAAGAATATTCTTTCTACCTAGTGATTTAGCAACTTCCCTTAGTTGGGTAATCTCCAGATGGAAGGGAATATGACAAAAGTTTTACGAGACTCTACGACTGCTGCTCGATGAAGCAAGGATCAATGATTTTCATGTGGTCACTGGATGTGACCCCGGGGTTAAGGAAGATTACACGGCTTGGCGACTAAATTGAAATTTGAACCCAGGGTGGAGCCGGGGTTAAGTTTGTAGTTTTCAAAGGGTTGTCGCATGATCGCATGAAGCCTTTCAGCCTCATGCGATCATGTGACTCCTAACTTTTCTAGGGGTGTGGTCATCGGTCTAGCCATGTGGTCAGCTCCAGTTGGACCATGTGGTGAGTTTGGCAAGTATGATGGATGGTGATCGGCGAAGCTTGGCAGGTGGTGAATTTTTGTAGGGGCCCAGATGTCTTATGTGGCAAGGGAGAGGTAGGTTTTCAAAGGTTGTCACATGGTGACATGAACCCTTTTAGGCTCATGAGATCATGCGACCATTGCTATGGCAAAGCGGTGGTAATTTCAAAGAAAGTTGTCGCATGATTGCATGAAGCTTTTTTAGCTCATGTGATCATGCGACCAGGTTCATTTCAAGGGTGGCATGTTTGTTTTTTGTGGGATTTTCTTCTGAGAGTGAACATTTGCAAGTGTGGGTAGATGAGGAAATTGATGATTTTTGGAGGTGGTTGCAGTTAAGAATTTGCAGAGATCTTTTAGGCAGCCATTTGTGGTCCTTTCTAGTATCTAATTAGATTTGAGCATTCCTGGTAGTGTGGGCTTGCAGAGAAGTAGATGGATTGAGGTCTTTTATCGGTAGGCATGATCAGTACAAGCATAACACGCAAAGAATATTTGATCCATTGTGATATTCTCCAAAGAAAGCATTTATGATTAGAAGTGATGGCTCTAGGGTTGAATTATTAAATTGTAAATTTGGTAACCCCAGTAAGTTTTTGGAGACTCCTGCCTGCGTGCAGTAGAGGTGTATATATTGTTTTTTTGAGCGTATAGTGCTCAGAATTCACATTTTGTAAAAAAAAAGTCATTTTTCTGCGAAAATCATCTGTAGCATTTCTTCCTGCTCTCTTTTTTTCCACATGCTGTAAGTTCTCATTGATAATACAAATATTGCAAAGCATTCTGTGACATTTTTCTTGTCCTCATGCCTTCCTTGTTTGGTTTGTCTCTTATTGGATTGAATTTTATGCATGTTTTCAATAGAAATTGGGGTTCCTGGTCCCTCTCATTTTTTATAATTTTATGTGTTACTATGTCTGATCTTATTTAGATGTTTTGTGGGTATGCTAAAGCCCCTAGCATTCTTGTCTCATTCCTACACCTAGTTGTAGAGGAGGATGTTTGTTTGCAGGTCATAGGTTGAGTCTTCTGTTCAGTCCTTCCTATGAAATACTTATGCAAGCCTATCTAGTGAGTGGTGACCTATTAGACCTGATCCCTCCATTGGTCTCATTCCTCTATACTAAGATCCAAACCCCAGTTTGGTGCATCACCTAGTAGGGTAGATTTTCTTTATGTCATTTCCCTTTCATGCATTCCTTCTAACCCTTTCCCCTCAAAGTTTACTTTCCTGTTAAGAAAAAATCAGGGTGATAATCCAAGAGGAACTAGCCTAGAATCTGGAGGTCTCATCTTGATTAGCAAAAGGTCCCACAACCTTAAGATGATTCCCTTGTTATACTGGATTATCAAGACTACAAGAGCTTGAGATTAGAGGCACAAATTCAGTGTATAACATTTTTGGCATGCTCGGTGGGACTAAATTTTAGATTCATGTTCAAGGTATGCTATCTCGGATATACTGGTAGCATGCTACAGGCCTAGAAGAGGTCATTTTGTTGCATATCTGGCAACTCTAGAAAGTCTACTAGCTTCAAAGGTCAAGTGCTGGTATGTTTCAAATCTCTCATATTCAGATTCCAGCTAATTGCATGAGTAGACATGTCAAGTTATTATGGACAGTCAGGTTACTCACCACCCTATTGTGAGAATAATGCTCAATCAACTAGTTTTCAGCCTTACCAAAGCCACCCAAAGCCTCCTTTTACCCCAAGCTATTATACCTCTCAAGGGTATCAGTATATCCGAATGCCCCAAATCAATTTTCCCTTGTGCAAAGTTATGAGTAGGCTCTCAAGCAAGGTGGATCATGGGCACAAGAGGCACAACAGCAGATGCAAGGCTAGCTTTCCCATCATGCTTCTCAGCCTATTTAGCAATAGATGTAGACTCTAAGCTCAGACTCCAAGAAGATGCAAGAGACAAAGAGTCTGTTGCTTGATCTAGTTAAGCAAGTGTCTAAACTCAGGGAGCTCAAAGAGCAGGAGGCTCAAAGTTATTATGAAGAGGAGGTAGCTCCCTACCAAGAGATGGAGGCTCAAAATTATGAACAGGGGTTCATTGCTTACCAAGTGGCAGAGACTCTTGTTGATGAGCAGCAAGCAAGAGAGTTTCAAGAAGAGATTAGTCACCAAGCTGACATTGAGACAGTAAGGTTGAGATCACTGATTGCTCAACAAGAGGCTCCTAGGCCCAAGATTCCAAGCTAGAGGGCCCATTTGTCTCAAGAACCTACACATGAGGAGCTTGCTAGGCATTCATTTCCAAGCTTTAAAGTAGTTGTGCCTTCTTTGTCTCCCCCCTCTCCCCCTAAGTTTCACATCCCAAACTTCAAGGCAAAAAATTCTTTGCAAGAGCCTATGCTTGAGGTTCAGTCCACCTTGCAAGAGCAGCCTGTTCAAGAAAATATTTCATCCCAAGAAGCCCCTCTAGTTTCTCAGGATGATGAAGTAATATGGATACCCCAATGGACTCTTCCTACTGGCAGTGTGATGCCAAGTCTTTTCAAGGACACTAGTCTGGTGTCTGAGTAAGGGCCTGTGGTGAATGAGCTTTCATGTGATGAGGAGGAGAGGAGTTCTAAGGTATCAGTGTAGAGTGATGACTATGGTGAAAATGAGCAGCAGGATGGGGAGGTGGAGGTTGATGCTCAGCCTAAGCTCTTGGGTGATTTGTTGAATGAGCTTCCCCTCTTTGTTGATGATAAAGAAGAGACCATGCCATTACCTATGGTTGAAGGTCAATCAGAATAGTAGGTCCACCATCAATAGGAGGTTGATTCTATAATGGATGTCATGTGCCTGTTGAGTAAGCTGCCTTGTTTTATGGAGTAGAATGATGAAGCCATGGGAGAGTCTTTCCAAGAAAAAGACATAGACAAAAGCCTTGAAGAAGAGCATGAATTTTTGGATATCATTGAAGTCTTTTGTTACAAATTGGATGTTGAACCCCTATTCTTTGGAGTGGAGGTTCAAGGTCATATGCCTGTTGAAGAGGGCCTAGTCTTGGATTTCCCTTTTCACAAGGAGATACTACATGAGTAGGATTTGGAATCAGTTCCAAATCTTCAAGACATTGACAGCTTTGATAAGCTCTTGGCTGGTTTAAAGGAAGAAGATGACAGTCCCCTAGCTATGGATGAGGAGTTGACCTAGCTATCTATTATGAAGGGCAACCATGAAGATAAAGGAGAAACCAGCAATGAAAGTCCTACCTTTAGACTTGCAAGAGGCTGCCCCATCAGATGCTTGGCCCAGAAGGAGTTCACTGAGACACCTCCATATGATCCATTTGAGGTGAGTGAACTTGATCTTGTTTTTGCAGAGGTAGCATATCCTCATTTGCCAAATTTTCGTATGCCTCATATCCTTGTAGCTATCTTCATGTGTTCAGTGCAAAATATCTTGATGAGGAAGGGTAGCTACTTTTCACAACTAGTGAATGGCTTTGTTTGGCTAGGTCTCTGCACTAGTTAGTTTAGGTTAGGATAGGTTTCCCTATTTTTCTTTCCCCTACTTTCTAGCTTAGTTTTCCTATTTTCCAAGAAGTGCGCATGCACAAGTTTTGTCTTGCCGGTTCAGTTTTTGTCCCTATCCCTGTCAAGTTTTTGTGCTCAAAAGAAAGTGACCCCATGCCCAATGGATACATCAAGGCAACTGGTCCAATGTCTAGCAGGCTGACATCTCGTAGAGGTCACAAAAATGTTGCCCAAAATTTCCCTATCATTCATTTTTGGCCACAGTCCTATTTTCCAAGTGAAATGTTCAAGTGTCAAGAGTCAAGAGTCCAGTGTGTTTTCTGCTCAGGTGTCAAAAACCAGTGTGTTTTTGATCCCCTCTCTGCAGGCTTGGGATGTTTCTACCTTTTGGTCCAAAAATTTGGTGTGTTTTCAACCTCTCAGCTCTAAAAATTTAGTGTATTTGCAAACTCAGACCGAAAACCTTCTATGTTTTTGACCCCTTCCGCACTTTACACTTCTCTGGCATCTGCATTTTTCCCTAAGCACGCAACTCCGACGGGCAGGTCCTAGTGCCTAAAGTTGTGCCAGTGTCAAGAAAGATCTGATGGCTATCACATGATCACATGGGATCTTTTGATCCCATGAGATCATATGACAACTATTGATGTGGTATCATGTAAGATCTTTGGCAGTCAAGACAAGTGGTCAACTCCAGCGCCAATGCTTATTATCGGTGGCATCATGTAGTTTGTCCCATGATCACATGGGCTTTTCCAAGCCCATGCAACCATGCAACAAACCGTCAGTGGTTTCGGTGGTGGTGGTTCATGGTCCAACAGTTAACAATAGGCAGTTAGTGGGGCCGAGGTTTCTACATTGGCGCAAGTGCGACAAAGATCAACGATTGTCGTATGATCTCATGGGATCTTCCGATCCCATGTGATCATGCAACAACCATTTGATGGGGATCCACAGTTGGGTGGGTCCTATGCCAAGGGTGTTGAGATGTTTGTTGATGCAGCGATCGGGCTATATAAGGGAGTGACACATGGTGGTACTAGGCTCGGGGTTGGCTAGCTTTGTGCAGTTGGAGGTGGGCCTAGTTTTATGCTCGGTTGGGTAATCTCGCGATAAAGAGAAGAATATTCTTTCTACCTAGCAATTCAGTGACTTCCCTTAGTCGGGTAATCTCCTGATGGAAGGGAATATGCCAAAAGTGTTATGAGACTTCGTGACTACTATTGGATCAAGCAAGGATCGATGCTTTTCATGTGGTCACTGGATGTGACCCCGGGGTTAAGGAAGATTGCACGGCTTGGTGACTAAATGGAAATTTGAACCCAGGGTGGAGCTGGGGTTAAGTTTATGGTTTTCAAAGGGTTGTCACATGATCACATGAAGCCTTTCAGCCTCATGTGATCATGCGACCACTGAATTTTCTAGCAGTGTGGTCATGGGTCTGGCCGTGTGGTCGGCTCCAGTTGGACCACGTGGTGAGTTTGGCAAGTATGATGGCTAGCGATCAGTGAAGCTTGGTAGGTGGAAAATTTTTGCAGGGGCCCAGATGTCTTATGTGGCAAGGTAGAGGCAAGTTTTCAAAGGTTGTCACATGGTCACATGAAGCCTTTCGGGCTCATGCGATCATGCGACCATTGCTGTGGCAAAGGGGTGGCAATTTCAAAGAAAGTTGTCGCATGATCGCATGAAGCTTTTTTAGCTCATGCGATCATGCAACTAGGTTCATTTCAAGGGTGGCGTGTTTGTTTTTTGTGGGGTTTTCTTTTGAGAGTGAACATTTGCAAGTGTGGGTAGATGAAGAAATTGATGATTTTTGGAGGTGGTTGCAGTTAAGAATTTGCAGAGATCTTTTAGGCAGTCATTTGTTGTCCTTTCCAGTATCTGATTAGATTTGAGCATTCATTGTAGTGTGGGCTTGCAGAGAAGTAGATGGATTGAGGTCTTTTATCGACAGGCATGATCAGTACAAGCATGGGCATGCAAAGAAGTATCTGATCCATTGTGATATTTTCCAGAGAAAGCATTTATGATTAGAAGTGATGGCTCTAGGGTTGAATTATTAAATTGTAAATTTGGTAACCCGGGTTAGTTTTTGGAGACTCTTGCCTACGTGCAGTAGAGGTGTATATATTGTTTTTTGGAGCCTGTAGTGCTCAGAATTCACATTTTGTAAAAAGAAAGTCATTTTTCTGGGAAAATCATCTATAGCATTTCTTCTTGTTCTCTGTTTTTCCACATCCTATAAGTTCTTATTGATAATACAAATATTACAAAGTATTCTATGACATTTTTCTTGTCCTCATGCCTTCCTTATTTGGCTTGTCTCTTATTAGATTGAAGTTTATGCATGTTTTCAATGGAAATTGGGGTTCCTGGTCCCTCTCATTTTTTTTAATTTTGTGTGTTACTGTGTCTGATCTGATTTAGATGTTTTGTGGGTATGCTACAACCCCTAGCAGTCTTGTCTCATTCCTACACCTAGTTGTAGAGGAGGATGTTTGTTTGTAGGTCATAGGTTGAGTCTTCTATTCAGGCCTTCCTATGAAATACTTATGCAAGCCTATCTAGTGAGTGGTGACCTATTAGACCTAATACCTCCATTGGTCTCATTCCTCTATACTGAGATCCAAACCCTAGTTCGGTGCATCACCTAGTAGGGTAGATTTGCTTCATGTCATTTCCCTTTCATGCATTCCTTCTAACCCTTTCCCCTCAAAGTTTACTTTCCTGTTAAGAGAAAATCAGGGTGATTATCCAAGTGGAACAAACCTAGAATATGGAGGTCTCATCTCATTTAGCAAAAGGTCCCACAACCTTGAGATGATTCCCTTGCTATACTGGATTATCAAGACTATGAGAGCTTGAGATCAAAGGCACAAATTCAATGTATAACAGTTATCAATCCTATTTTAGTGATTAAATTTTTAGTTAATAAATTTAATCACTAATTAAATAGTCTTTGATATTGGTCAGTAGGAGGTTCTTTTGACTTGACCATTTGTTTTACTTTCATGTGCTAATACATCTTTTATGACCAAAATAATTTCCTCTTGAATATAAAATCTTATGCCATTCAGGTACCTAGCAATTCTTTCCACTTCATCCTCAACATGTCCAGATCTGATATCTAATCTATAGAATTCTTCATTATAGTCTTTTACCAAGCTATCTTTCTATTTAAAAATTTTCATTTGCCGAACTAGGTTAATCTGATAGTCACAGGGTAAGAACTTACCTTTCAAATTATTCACCATCTTATTCCATACCTTGATTTTATCTTTTCCTTTCCTCTTTCTATATAATTGTAGATGCTCCCATCATAAGGATGCATGACTTTTCAACTTTGTACATTCAATTTTCAACTTTTTTCCTCAGGAACATTTTCATATTCAAAATTCTTTTCCATCTCAATTATAAAATCCATCAACTCATCTGAATCTTGCCTTCCACTATATTTAGGAGGATTGAAAAGTGGTGTAGACTTCAAGTTTGTTAATGTCTTCAAAATTATTTCCTCACCTTGATCGATCATAGGTGCAGGTTTCACTTCTCCTTGTTCATCTTCAACCTCTTCATCACTAACATCCTCAAGATGTCTTCCTCGATGTTGGGCTGTCTCAACAACTTCTAATTTAGCATAAATTTGCATTAGCATGTCTACCAAGCCTAGATCTAAATCTCAACTCCCATTAAACATCTTCAAACCCTGTATAATTGTACGTTAGATCACAATCTACCACCCCACAAAAAATATCAACTAGGGTTTACAAGAAGGAACCCTTGACCTAAATTCACAAATTTAGATCCAAATCTCAACCTTTCTCTGATACCACCTGGTGCAAGGAAGTGAATCAAGAGGGGCCAAAGGTACACCCTAATCACTAACCTCCTTGTAGAAACAACACATAGAATAAATAACACAAGGAGAGAGATAATGCAGAGAAAAATAATCTATTATTCATCAAGTAACCTCATACATGTCGGGTTGTAAGGCCTTCCTGGTTATGGCCAAATACATTCAAAATTAAATTACATCAGTCCTCCAACATATGAGGATTCAAATTTCAAATTCTACCTCCATCTTTTTGAACTAATACCTAAAACCTACAACCAACTACTTTATTTATACAAGATGCTACTGAAACAAGTCAACCTTCAAATCCATCAATGGAGAAAGAAATGACCAGATCTAGGTCCACATGCTTCCAATGATCAATGCATAAACATTAACTCCACGACCAAAATTCAATGCACAAGTCGGCCTCAACAAAAATCCAAAATAAACCACTCAGTGAGCACACTAGTACATTTGACCTTATGTTTCTAGCAACATTTTTTACCATCAATTAAAAAGGTTTAAGTTGGTTGGATTATAGAAGGAAATATTTCCTTTTTTTTTAATCCATGCCCATGTTCGTCTAAATTTTGACCAATACCATGTATGTCGAAATATCGACTAACACGGGCATAACTTTAAAAAAAAAGTTTCATTTCTCATTTCATTTCCATCTTCGAAGAAGGTTTGGTTATCTTTCTAATATGCCATTTTTTGTTTTAGGCTTAGGGTCAGTGATTATAATAGATAGACAAATTTGATGTCACTGGAGAAATGAAATTGGAAACATTTTGATATGTCCATAGAGTGTTTGTTTGATCAGTGAGGCATTTCATTATACATAGTCTATTGATTTGAAAGATAGAATGATTATTTTCTACAAAATAACTTTAGGAGCTGTTATTCGAAACTCTTGAATTAGTTTTTGATAGTCGTGTTCTTTGTTTTTATTCACAATCTATCATTTTTATTAGGGTAATGTATCATAATACACCCAACACTCAGAGTTGTATGGGTTGTAGAGTTGCTTCCTGGACAAAACCCTAGGCTAAAAATAAGCCATGTATTTAGCCAGAGAAAGGAAAATATGTCTGCAGTAATATAATATTGGAAGGTTTTCAAATTGAGTCATAAATCAGGTACGTGGATCTCTAAAACACTAAAGTTTTCTTGGTGATTGTAACCACTGATGGTACCCACTGTTTAAGAAATCTAGATAGATCCCAATCTAACCTGATCAATTAGATTTGGAGGGTCTCTAGGACAGTCGATAGTGCTGGAGAACATTGGTTAAAATTGTTTGAAGACTTAGTGGCATATTGATAGACAACTATCGGGCATAACCCGCACCTCCACCATGGGTATCTGCTAGCCACGTGATGCTCTTTGTGATCATGCAGGTTTGGATCATAAAAAAGCTCCGAGATGGAAGTCGTGTGATGCCCTAGGAGGATTGGTTCAACAGACTAAGTCTCCATCCTTCACCTATGGCCTTAGCCACTAAACCCTCACTCCTAGAGGCCCACTTCCTAGGGTCTGTTGAACCAGTCCTCTAAACTCATTCCCAAATTAAAACAACTGCATAAAAATGTCAAAAATACTCACCCCTTACATACTTCATCACCCAAAATCTTCATCCTTGAAGCAAACTAGTTTCCATTTGACTGGTATCAAACTAGGCATGTTCTCTATCTAGCTCACAGATTTTCTCTGTTTCTCTTTTCTTGAAGATATCTTTATGTGGTTTGGAAGTTGTGCTCATAGATCTTATAAGATAATATATTCTCTACATTTCTAAGAATTATAGAATTTCCTCTTACAACTTGGGGAATATTCTCATATTTTCTGCAAATTACTTCCCTTCAAGTTTTATATTCTCAACTTAACAACAACTATGAGTCTAATTGACAGGCATCTCAAAGACTAGTTGATTAGATGCATATGGTGATAGAATTCTTAGTTTCAATACATTTGTACTAGCCTAATTAATGTGACAGTGTGTTGATGGTGTTGAAGGAATGTTTAATATCATATGATATTCCTTTATGATCCAGATTCCATCTTTATTCCATTCTGGTACTATTTGATGATTGAACTAAATAATTAAGAGGATAAGAGATTTTTTTGCATGAACTAAACTAATCGTAGATTTGTTTTGAAGTTTACAATAGCTTTGAGAAGTGTGTCAATATGTTTTGGGCTTCATTTATCTCTAGGGTTGGTTATCTTTCACTTTCCCTTCATCGTATAAGTTTTTGGGGCTAACATATTTGGTCGTCTTACATTTCATGTTCGTACATTTTAATGTGGCTGACTTGGAAAAGTCTGTTTGAGCATGCAAAGGATATAATGAAAGATCAAATCATTTAGAATGTAAGAAATTTTTGGAAGTGCATTTGATTGTGAAGTGTGTGAGAAAAATGCCAAATGATTATTGAAAGAAATCAGTTGAAGGTATCTACATTCAAAAGTGTTTGAATTTTCAAGTAGTGTGATAAAGGCTGCTAATGGTACACATTTGTTGTGGTGGATATTTTTTTTTATTCTTCATGTAATATTTTAAGGTTGTAGCCTTGTCTAAATTTTATCATTAAAATTAAGTACTAAAATATCTTTGGTATAACTATAAAGCCATTATTTCAAGGTGTAGTTTCTTCCTTGTGTTTTAGATGTAAAATAATTTATGTAAATTATTCTATATTGTGGCTTTTCTCACTGTGGTTCTTCCCTAGCTAGGTTTTCCATATAAATCTAGTGTTCACTTGTGCAATTGTGTAGAATTCGTTATTCTTTCATTATTACATTGTTGCTGATTCATGAAGTAAATATTTTGACATACGAAGTAGTAAAAAATTTAATGTTTTATCATACAATTTATTCAAATCGCCCCACTTTGTTGTCTTGTGTGCTCAAAAATAAAGAAATACTACAAGAAGATCAAAAGAGAGCTTGACAAGTGTTCATATTATAATGAATGAGACAACACATGTTGAATAAAACTCAATCTAAATTGCACTCCTATGTTCAAAGAATAAATGAATAAAGAAACTTTATATAACTAATTAGATAATTTGTCCTAATTACCCCCAACATATTTTACTCTTTTGGCTAGCCTCATACTTTACCTACATTATTTTATGATATGCTGTGATATGCTATAAACTATTGATCATGCATTTACCATTATCTAGATACAAGGATGAATTAGGGAGTCTTTTGGGTTTCATTGCTCACAACAAAGTTATGTGGAATGATTATATGGATATTTTGACTAGAAAACATACATGAATATCAAAACTTAATTTATTGGACTAATTTTTGTGGTAGTAAAGATTATTGATTAAAGTTTATTATGAAACTTGGTCAAGTTAATCTATATTATTTTTTATTCAATGGAAAGATATGTTGTGGTGGAAACAAATTTGGAAGGTTGACATTCCTTTTAAAATGACATTTTTTTGTGTCTCTCTCTTAATCATAAAGTCTTAACTTTGGATTCACTTCAAAGAAGTGGATGGTAGAGCTATCATAGGTATATTATAGAATGTAGATGTTATATAGAAACTATTGAACATCTTCTTCAAGATTTCTCATATTTTCAAATTGTTTTGTTGAGTTTTCTATTATATTTGGATTCTCTAACTCTTGCTAGGAAAATACACTTGCTGATTTCTCAATATATTTCTATGAGGAAAATAATAATAATAATAATAATTTAAGGCATGAATTTTGTGGTGGCCCAAAGCAAATTATTTTAAAAACTATTGTATCTTATTTTATCCTCCTACCATCCATATTAGATTTGACTTTGAACTAACAACATCAGAAAGAAAACTTCAAACTACGAAACTGACTGTACCCTACCAGTCGCTGTCCTAGGAATACCAGTCCAATATTCCTAATTCAAAATGTAATGAAATAGGAAAAAGAAGTTGTGGAAAGGTAAGAAATAACTAATACAATGTGATTACATTGAGAACCAATCCTAAACACGTTTCAATCCATCCTAAGAACTCATTGTTCCTGGACTGTACGGTGAGACAAAGAGTAAATTGTAGAGAATAAATATAGTTTTATCGATAAAAAAACTTCACTACAATACTTTGTCTCCCAACAAAAACTCTACATACATCCTACCCATGCCTACACCTACCAAATAGGATTCCAAAGATAGTTACCTTCCATGAGTATTGAGTTAATTGAAATCAATACAAATAATAAATTATGAGTCATAAGGTTTTAACATTATTATGTAACATTATTATGTAATTTAGTTTTTCTTTATTCAATGTAAACAATGGAGATTTGAGTTTGAATTTTTAATAGATATGTTATACATTTATATGTATCATTGTTTAGTGTTCAAGTTAAATAATCTATTATAATTTAATTAAAAGAATACAAGGTGAGCAATTCGAAACACAATGGAATTCTAATCATAAATTTTATTGGCTCATTGCTGAATCTAATTTTACTGCTTATCTAAATCCCATCAAACTTGACCCACTCAATTGGATTTTCTAGAATTTACTTTATTATTAATGTTGGATGTTATTATAATATGCTTGATATAGAATTTGTAGGTTGCAAACAAGTCATCCTTCTTCCACCAATGAGTCATTCCATTAAAGAAAGACTATGTCTAACAATATCAACACACAAAAAAATAGGGAGACAATTGCAAGACTGCGGTCTAACTTTAAAAGAAAAGGTGACAAATAATGTTATTTTCCTTGCAAAATTTGTAAGGTCTTAAAGACTCGAAGATATCTAATCAAAATAGCTGAGGTACATTGTAGGCAGCATGGTAACATTGAAGGGGGAAATGAATTTCATCCATTGGTATGTATTTTAATAATTTATAAAATACATAAGATATGATTTGATGATGAAATCATGGTCATGGTTAATATAAGGTCATCATTTTCATATAGGTGAACCACCCTGGGTTTCATGTTATGGACCCTGACAATCTGGTGAATGTGGATTTCCAAATGAGGGAACATGGAGGTGTGAATATAGAAGTAGAAGGTAATGATCCCATGGAAGAAGACCACGATGATGAAGAAGATCACAATGATCAAGATGATGATGATGATGATGATGATGATGTTGATGCAGACCTTGATGTACCTATACTTGAGAAGGCACATGAGCCCCTATATGAAGGCTCTCAAACAACTCTTCTTGCCACTGTATTGTTGTTGGTGAACTTGAACCTTATGAATGGTTTATCCAACATAGCAATGACATGTATGTTAAGGTATGTCATCTTTTTTCACTATTTTAGTCATAATTCCCTTACAATTAACATTGGGTGAATTGTGTAGCAATTAATATTCTTTAAATTAACAAATTATATTTTTGGTCATAGGTTGATAGGTGAGTGTTTTTTACCACCATCAAATATTCTACCTCACTTGTACCAAGAATTATCTGTCATTATGAAAAATATTGGAATGGAGTATCAAATAATACATGCATGTCCAAATGATCATATTATATATCATAAACAACATGAATTTGCAATAGAATGCCCTATTTTTCATATTAGTAGATATCTATCAGATCGAATAACAAAAAAGGTGTCTCACAAGGTTCTTTGGTTTATTCCTATTATTCCACATCTGCAACAATTATTCAGGTGCAATAGCTTAGCATAATTTATGAATTACCATGCATACAATAGAAGTTAAGATGACATTATGCGAATGCTTGTGGATGGTTCAAAATTTAAGAAAATAGAGGAAAAATGGCCACACTTTAAAGAAGAACCTTGTAATCTCAAGCTTTCATTGGCAGCAGACGGTGTCAATCAATTTGGAGAGATGAGATCTACTTACTCAGTGTGGCCTATTTTTGTTATCAACAATAACATTCCTCCTTGGATGTCCAAAAAGAGGGAGCACATAATGTTGGCACCAATTGTTCCAGGTAATTTTTTATTTAATAGTTATCTAAATTAATTTATTATAAATAATCTATCAAAATGGTCATAATAATTATGTAATGTTTTTGTTCAGTTAACTAGGTAAGTACCAAGTTAAAGATATTGATGTATATATTGAGCCCCTTATCGATGAGTTGATGGTGTTATGGAATGGGGTCACTATGTATGACATCTATAGATCAATAGGATAAAGACAATTTCAATTCCATGTAATGCTTGTAAGGACAATACATGATGCCCCTGGGCTAACACATTTTTGTGTTATGTTCTCTTCTTAACACCTCTTTTTTGTTATGTTATAGTGCTAACACAAATTTAACATATTTAATCCAATTATACATGATGTTGTAGGTCTTTAGACAAAGGGAAAATTTGCACATCTAGTTTGTGGTCCAAAGATGAAATCTCATCATTCAAAAAGTTTAGGGAAGCAGGTGTTCAATGAGAATAGACACTTTCTCCATAGAAACCATAAGTAATAAATTACTAAAAAATATATTTTCAACGGGAAAGAAGAGACTATATAAAAGCCATGGAGAATGACACCATGGCTATGGAAGTTGGAATACGATAAAATAAATCATCAACGTAATGTCATTCCATCTGATGGTTTTTGTTTGAAATTTATATTTTGATATTATGTTTTGTTTACTAATGATGTAATTGATGCTCGTGAAGGTTGTCAAGGCATTAATGACCAACTTCCAAAAGGACTAAAAAGTTATCCTATGCAATTTAGTAGGTTATCAAACTATGAGAAACTCCTAATCGTGCATTTGTTTGATCCTATGCATATTGGAAAGAATGTAAAAGAGACATTATGGAAAATATTGGATGGAAGGCGTGACAAAGACAAAATTATCAAAATTTGTAGTGACATTGAAGAATCCAACCATGCAATGAAAAATGTCATTCAATCTAATAAAAATGGAGACCAGATTGATACAAGTGCCCTTAGTTGGTTATTGTCGGAGCAGTAGAGCAATGCTATAAAAGAAGTCATAAAAAAATATGATTTCCCACAAGGTTTGCTGTGAGCATAAACGATCTCATATTAAAGAAAAGTGAATTTGGGCCAAGGATGAAAACACATGATTGACATATATTTATTAAGGTAATTCATGTTATTTTATATTAACTATATATTTGTATACTGCATGTAGTTTTAACTGCATTCTTTTATAAAATATTGATAAGATCATTTTACAAATATTGTAGTATGTTCTACCTCTATCTCTCCCACACCACTTTTCTAATAGTGTCGAAAAAGTTATATATGATCTTGGAAAATACATGAGGTGGTTGTCATCAAAATAAATTAATAAAGAAGATAAAAAATTTGGAAGAGGAAAATTCCTCATCTTATGTGTGAAATGCAAAAGTGTCTACCTCCAACTTTTTTCAATGCACAAGAACACTACCTCATACATCAAGTTGAGGAGATTGAATTGTGTGGACCTATATCAACTAGGTCAATGTCGATGGTTGAGAGGTACTTGAAATTTTTTAAAGGTTGGTTTGATAGAGAGCACATCTTGAAGGTTCTATGGTGGAGGGATATATGGTATACCAAACCATGGTGTATATTAGTGAATATCTTCCTAAGTTTGCACCAAAGATCCATGTAGATCGTATTTGGGATCCCAACTCCATTAACAAATTTGAAGGGGAGTACTTGATGGAAAATGGTAGATTGGGGAAAGTGAGAGGTAAATATAAGATGTTATTGTAATTAATTAGTTCTTATAAATCTTCAATATAAGTTATTTATAATTGGTGTATTTTTTTTATAGTGTTGGTCGAGAGTGGGATGCAATACATTTGCATATTGTGAACAATCTTGATTGGATGATGGTATGGATTGAATGATGTCAAAAAAATGGTTGCTCATTAACATGGGAAGGTGTTTCTTCATTGGTTAGAGAAGCTCATCATAATGAAGATTCCAATGTTACGCCAATTGTAATTGATCTAGCATATGGTCTAAGAAGTAGAGACGTACGTGCAAATTTATTAATGATCATGACTCGTATGTTTCGTATCAACTAACAATGAAAATAATTTTCACATGCTTGAAAAATTGTAGGTCAAGCACCACAAAGCTATGTACTATCATGGACACAAATTTCACATAAAAAAGTTGGATGACATGAAGAAAACTTGTGATTTTAGGATAACTCCAGTTTTTGAGGTCACTAATATATCATCTAGAAATGACATACATCATCAACAATCTTAAAATCGATACTATGGCATCTTGGATGATATAATTAAGTTCAACTTTAACTCTTTCAAAGTAGTTCTATTCATCGTCAAATGATATAGGCTACGACTGAACCAAAATGATCCAGATAGAACTGTTATTCAACATGATAATAGATTTACAATGATTAATAAAAGGTCATTTGAGTCGATTGGAGATGAGCCCTATGTTATTCCAAGACAATGTGAGAAAGTGTTTTACTCAGAGGTTCCACATAAACAGGGTTGATCATTTTTTTTTAGACATGATCCAAGAGGAAGGTCGATAAAGTATAATGTTATGGAAGAAGAAGATATTGAAGATGATGAACAAGTGCCAGATGATGAAGATCAAGGTGATGATGATGATGATGATGATGATGATGATGATGATGATGATGATGGTGGTGGTGGTGGTGGTGGTGATGGCAATGATGATGGTGATGATGGAGATGATGATAGTGGTGATGATGATGATGATGATGATGATGATGATGATGATGATGATGATGATGATGATGATGATGGTGGTGGTGGTGGTGGTGGTGATGGCAATGATGATGGTGATGATGGAGATGATGATAGTGGTGATGATGATGATGATGATGATGATGATGATGATGATGATGATGATGATGATGATGATGATGATGATGATGATGATGATGATGATGATGGTGATGATGATGAGATGGATGAAGAAGATGATCAGTGACATGATTGAAATGTACAAGGTATATAGGTGATTTAATTATTTATATATATTTATATCAATTAGTATATATGTTTAATATTGATTTATTGATTTCAATTCTAATGATTACATATTTATTGTGTTCAATTCTAATTATTACAACATATGTGATTTATAATTACCAATGTTTTACTTACGATGCTCAATTAATTGTTGCTGATACATGCATATATTGTGTTTGATTATCACCCTTTTTGCAAATAGGCAATTGACTACAAACATTTTCCCCCCTTCTGTTGATGATCTTGCATTCCATATATAAGGTAAATTTGTTCATGTTTACGATGTTTCATATTATTCATGTTGTCTTCTAAGTTATTTGTAGCATACGTATCATGTAATTTTTAGCAAACTTAAGATAAATGATTAACATATGTAGGAAATTTAACCCCTTTGGCATGGATCGTGCACAGTGACATGGATCAGCAGGTATAAGTTAATAAATAGACATAATTTTCTTATATTCTTCTTGTTTATCACTGAGCACGTATGTTATAAATAGACATATTATATAATCATATAATGTATATATAGACAAAGAAGAACCGTATAGACATATAATTATATAATCACTTTCAACTTAGTACATTTTATATCTCCCACGTATAGACAAAGAAGAATCGTATGTATGGGTCATGACTTGATTATTCTATATATATTATTTAAATATTATCAAAATTCTATTTGAAGCAGGGACATGACAATATGTCATTTGATGGATTACAGGACCCACCAAATAGGTACTTGTCAGATCTATCTACATCAAATGAGGGAAATGAGGGAATGGTAGATGAAAGTTCTACATGTAGTACGACTAAAATGGGGAGATCAACCAGAGGTCAAAAGATTAGAAAAAAATTTGATAAACACATGCAATTTTTCCTTACTAAAGGGGGGTCATGTTCTTATGATGAAGAGACCAAAGGTGACATCAAGGTGCCCCTTTAGTACACACATGTTGAGAAAGAATGGGTACCCAATGAGCTACCTCCAATTAACAGTAATTTTTTTGTTAATGAGAAGATATATGACATAGATCCATCCTCATTACATGGTTTGGGGCTATTTTCCATGGATGGGATAAAGGTATGTTACAAAAAAGTTTTTGAATTGTTCAAGTATGCCGTTCTATGTTACAATTACAATGCTTGGATGCAGACTGTTCAATATTAAAAAAGTATTCGTAGGTATGCACTATCAGCAAATTATATATAATTGAAAGAAAATGATCAAAGTAAAAGATTTGCAATGTAAATTGATGGGAGGCCAAAAGCAATAGGTAATATTGTGGGTTTTATAAATAGTACATGACCTTCCTCAAGTAATAAGCAACTGAATTGCATATTTGAGGCGTGTGACGGGAATCAAGTTTTTATATGTGTGATAAAATCAATAAGTGTAGGGAAAGAACTACTAATAGATTACCATTTAAATCACATAGATACAAACAAAGTTACTATCATGAGGGTGGTAAGTATTATATACCATTTTATTAATAAGTTTTTTTTGCTAAGTCTATTGCTTTCAATTCGCTGAAGTTTTTATATTTAATCTTTGTCACAGGACGATATGGATCCCCCACATGATAGAGGCCATGAGAATTCTCCTCCCACCCATTCTTCACCAATGGTAAACCTTATTGAAATTTTACAAATTAGAAAGTTGAAAAATGTTATATTATTATGTTATTTTATTTACAGTTTTGAAGTTTTTATGATAGTTTTACTGATATTCCTATCACAATTTGATGTTTAAGATAAAGGAAAAGCACCTATAGCAATAGAGGCAATAGCTACCCCTTTTGATGATGATATTGCAAAAATGCCTAATGTAACAATTATGTTGAGTAAAAAACTAAAAAAATCAATTTAGAAATAATGAGAATTTTGCATGAAGCAAATCCAACCAAGGAGATGTTGAAGAGGCTATCTGAATTGAAAGCCCAAGCATGTTGTTATGAAGTAAGTAGTAATGAATCTTTAGTTATAACAAAATTTCAATAAAGGTTTATATTTTATACTCTTTTATGTTGTGAAGTAAAATATGTAATATGTGTTCTTGTTACAGGATTTTTTGGAAACTATAGAACCTGGTCAAGGACAATGCGGTGAGGCCGTTACTAGTAGAGCTTCGGCCACCTCAGGTAAAATATTCCTTTAGTTGACAAGTTACAAGGAATTTTTTCATTGGAACATTCAAAAAGTCTTAAGTTAATTTTTACTTTTATTATTTCATAATGTCTTTGCTAATAATGTATTATTCAGGTCATCAAGTGCAGGTGACTCATCCTAGGAGGTCGACGGATGTCCATACAAGATTTTTGAGTGCAATGTCAGCAACAAGGGGCATGCAAACATCGACATCTTCATGGTCTATGCTTGGTAAATCCTTGTTTTTCTATATTTGGTTTTGTGTTAATTATGATTTGATAATTTGTACTTTAATCTTGGGTGCATCTCATAGTGGATTAATTTTGTGGAGTAGGAGTTGCACCAGCACCATCTGGTGTGCTAGATACAGATCAAAGTACATGTTGGTGATAATTCACCATCATTTCCTAGATCTACCCATGTTTCTAGCATGAGTTATGTAGATGTCATTGTTGATTGACGATAATGAATTGATGCCTTAAAAATGTCCTAAGCTTCTAGGTACTTTAAAATTATTATTTTTTATATTGTAATATGCATTTACCTATTAATAAATTTTTTTGGATTGATTATCCCATGACATTTTTTGCAGGAAATGATTCATTTTATAAGACACTTTATGGCCTCACACTAAATATATTCGAGTCCACCATATGTACAAGGTGGAACATCATAAGTGAACTAACCTTATCCCACTAATTTTTTTTTCATATCATTAATTGGTACAGTATTTTTCCTTTCATTCGGATCTTTTCTTTTACTATATTCAAGGTACACAACTTTAGTTCATTTTTCTATCTAACAATTTTGTGTTTTTTCATAAAAGGTGGAACTTGCAAAAAACAATTAAAAGATAAGCTCATTAAAGATTTAGAGCATGAGTTTGGTAGTAATATTTTTGATGAGAAGAAAATTTTAGAAAAAGCTCCCAAACATCTGAAGACTATGAGGGACTCATATAGAAAGAGTCTTGTCCAGCACCCAAAGTACGAGTGTCCTCCCTTTATTCCAGTGATGGATTGGAATGAGTTCAATTTGGATGCAAAGGAGAAAGGGGATGATCAACGAGGAATTACACTAGCAAATGAGAGAATAAGGTATGCAGTAGTATTGACTACTAGTACAATGTAATAATGCACTAATTAGTGATTTGGTGTAGAAGCACCCTTCTAAGGGCTTCCACCATCCAATTTTGTTGTGATGAAACTTCTTAAGAGAAGTATGTAAGTAAATAAGAGCTTTAGCTCATGTTTGTGTGCCTAGGCCTAGGTGAGGTCCTAGTGGTTCAGCTGGTCTTCCTTCTTAATTGCATAATGACTCAGGGAAAGTTGTTATCCTAAGATCATTGACTAGCTATGTGATTAGAGGTCTTAGGTTGTGTGTTAGGTAGAGATATGAGCACAAGAGTGCCTTGGAAATACCTAGAAATGGTCTTGGTCAAGTAAGAGCAAAAGTTGCTCCAGCAACCAAAAGTTTCTTAAAAGTTGCTAGCAACTTTTCCTTTGAAGGATTTAACCTTGCTTAAGTGGCTAAGAAGCCCTAACACAACACACATACCAAGGAGAAGAGTATTTAAGATCTATGGAACCCTAAATCAATGGTTGGCAATGTTATTGTACAGTGGTAGTATGGAAACACCAGTTTGAACGCTGCTTTGAGAAGAACAGTCACTGTTATAGATTAATTTCATGTGAATAGATGGATTTTTGAGTGAATATTTGCAAGAGTTATTGTTTATGTGTGTTTATATTTCATGTGTGTGTATTATTTTAGTTTCTTTTGAGTTTTGTGTGCTATTTGTGCGTTTATTTTCATCTAGATAGTGCTCTGCCAGTTTTGAGAGACTTGTATAAATGGGGCTGTAGCTTTTGTTTCCACTGTGGCCACACCATGGGACCTTGGAATCCAAAAGAATAGACCCTAACTTTTATTATTATGATAGTAGGGCCCTGGAGTGCAAGAGAAAACAATTGTTTGACCATGCCCTAGGCGAGCTTGGCAGTGCCTGGCTAGGAGCAGTCAACAGAGAAGAAGCTCTTGAGAGCAGAGGAGTGATTTTCATGGATAGACCTATGGAGGGAGTCAAGATACATGTATAAAGAAAAGATTTTGTGAAGGAGGGAGTTTGAAAAATCATGGAGATGTGTTGTTGCAGACTAGCTTGCTAGGTGATAGTAAAGAGGCTTAATAGCCCTAAAACCCTCATTTTTGGCATAGGCGTAGTACAGATAGATGGAATCCCAAGACCCCAAAAATCATTGAGAGTTGGTCATTTGATATGGATGTTATTTATAATATAAGCTTTGAATCTTTGAGGGGAAGGAGGCAAAAGCCCTACAAAACTAGAAGGAGGCCTAGTTGAGCACTTCCTTGTAGCCCTGATTTGCAAAGGAACTCTAAAATCGGGTGATGACCCAACCTTGCTAATGCATTGAAGAGGTGTCAAATGACCCAAAAACACCCTGGAACTTATCAAATCCTCTGTTAGATCTTGGGAAGGGAATTGAGCCCTAAAAGACCCTTATGAGCCTATGTAAGGGATGAAGCTAGAAATGGAAGCTTGGAATGATGCAAGAAGAAGTAGCTAAACTTGGTGGTTAGGTTAGGGAAAGTCAGGGTGTCCTTGGATGATTATGGTATCCTATAGACCATTAGAGGTGTCAGAAGAACACTTGGATCCTAGAGAGGATCAGGGGCATAGACTAGCTAGTCTATCCTAAGCTCCCCATCAGATTGGTATCAGAGCTTCTTAAGGCTTGGGCAGTGGAAAGTGGATGTTTCAACCTTCAAAAAAGTCAATTGGATCATCACATAAGAAAAAAATGGTGACTAATGTAGAGCTTTCTAAGAAGGTGGAAGATCAAGAGGAAGCTAATAGACTCCTGCAAGAAAGATTGATGCAAATGGAACAACCCTTGGATGATGTCCAAGCAAAGGAAGAGAAGGTGAAAGATAGGATGGAGGAGTAGGATGCTAAAGAGAAAGAGAAGACCATTGATGATCATGTTCCTACACCTAATCCTCCAACCCAAGATGAGCAATTTCTTAAAGCTTTGAAGGCTATCACTGGCAAGGCACTTGAAGGTGTCCCATTACTTATAGGCAAGATGGATACAAAGCTTATGATGCAATGGATTGAAGGCATGGAGAATCATTTTGAATGTGAAGAGATCTCAGTGGCATAGAAGGCCAAAGTGGCCAAGTCAAGGTTGAGGGGACAAGCTTTAACCTAGTGGAACTACTTGGAAGATGAAAGAGAGAAAGAAGGAAAGGACCCAATCTCTAATTGGAAAGAAATGGTCAATAAAGTTAGGCAAGAATACCTACTAGAAGATTATTAAATCCCACAGCATAAGAGGAGATTGAACCTCAGATAGAAGGAGATGGATGTAGCCATCTACACTGAAGAGTTCCACAAGTTGAGCTTGAGATCCAAGATCAAAGAAGAAGAAATAATTAAAGTGGCAAGGTACCTAAGTGGTTTGAAATGGAGCATAGCAGAGGAGATGAGTTTTTTTACTCCCACCACATTACTTGGGTTTCAGCGTATGGCACAAAAGCTTGAAGATAAATAAAGAAGAGAGAAAGAACCTAACTCAAAGAATAGGGGAAGAGGTAGAGACTCTAGAGGGGGTCAAAGAGGAGGTTCTAGTAGAGGTGGTGACTCAAGAAGCCAAGGGGAGAGAAGACTTTTGGAGAAAAGTTCAGAAATCAATACAAGAGGATCGTTTGGTAGAGGAAGAGGAGTAGGAAGAAGCAACTTCTACTTTTCCATAATGAAATGCTATCAATGTGGATAGCTTGGACACCTTGCTTATAGGTGTCCTAATAATCCATCATCCTCAAGCAATCAAAAGAGGGTAGCCTATACCCAAGAAGATAGAAGCAGCTCATGTACTAATGAGTTCAAAAAATTAGAATCAGAAATGGGTGAGAACTTAATGTTCATAAGAGTACTCATAAGGCAGCCTAATCAACGTGAACCCAAGTAGAGGAGGACTCTTTTTAGAGTCAGATGCAAGATACAAGGAAAATTTTGAAAATTTATAGTGGATTCAGGGTCCACTGATAATATCATAGCAGAGGAAGTAGCAAAGAAGCTCAAATTCACAAAGGTTCCCAATGAAAACCCCTACAAGGTGACTTGGTTGAATCAAGAGCAGAGTGTGCTAGTAAATGAGCAGACATGGGTGGAGTTTTCTATTGGAGGCTATAAGGAAAAAGTGCTTTGTGATGTCCTACCCATGGATGCATGCCATCTTATATTGGGAAGACTCTGGCAATTTCATAGGAAGCTGATGTATGATGGAGAAGAAACTCCATTTCTTTCAAGAAAGATGGAAGAACATTCAAAATTCAGTCCATAACTGAGAATGAAGAAGGTACTTCTAGAACACCTAGTGTGTTTCTTATCAGTGGTAAAGAGTTTCTACATGATGAGGAGATAATAGGATGTGCTATCATGGTGAAGCCATGGGAGGATGACAAGAAGTTACAGGTAGAGACACCTTTAGAAGTGCAACAAATGTTGAAAGAATTCAAAGATATTGTGAGTGATGGAACCCCTGCAACACTACCTCCAAGAAGGGCCATAAGTCATCAGATAGACTTTGTACCTGGTGCATCTTTTCCTAACAAAGTAGCCTACAAGCTTACCCTTGACTAGAATAAGGAAGTGCCAAGACAAGTGCAAGAGTTATTAGATCAAAGGCTGATCAAGAAGAGCATTAGTCCATGTGTAGTCCTAGTGGTCTTAGCATCCAAGAAAGGAGGAAAATGGAGACTTTGCATAGATTCAAGGGCCATCAACAGGATCACTATTAGTTATAGGTTCCCAATTGCAAGAATAGAAGATTTGATGGATTGCTTAGGTGGTGCTATGTACTTCACTAAGTTGGTTCTAAAGAGTTGTTATCACCAAATCAGAATCAAGGAGGGTGATGAGTGGAAGACCGCTTTTAAAACCACAGATGGATTGTATGAATGGCTTGTAATGCCATTTGGGCTTACCAATGCCCCAAGCACCTTCATGAGGTTAATGAATGAGGTCTTGAAGGACTTTACAGGTAGATTTGTAGTGGTGTATCTAGATGATATACTCATCTATAGCAAGACAAAAATAGAGCATCTTGAGCATTTGAGGTTCGTCATAAAGAGACTCCATGAAGAGTAATTAGCTTTCAACCTAGAAAAGTGTGAGTTCATGTAGCAAGAGCTAGTTTATTTGGGCTTTTTAGTGTCCAAGGGTAATCTGAAAATCGACCCAAGCAAGGTGGATGTAATCTTGAATTGGCCTACCCCTAAAATAGGGACTGAAGTTAGAAGTTTTCATGGGTTAGCCCAATTTTATAGAAAGTTTGTAAGAAATTTTAGTGGGATATGTGCACCAATACTAGACACCATCAAAGGAGGACTGAAAACCAAGTTCAAGTGGACTGAGGTAGCTAAGAAAGCATTTCAAACATTGAAGCAAGAGGTAGCTACCAAACCTATCTTACTCTTACCTACTTTTGACAAGTTGTTCACCATTGAATGTGATGCAAGTGATGTAGCAGTAGGGGGTGTATTGAGTCAAGAAGGAAGGCCTATGGTATTATTCAGTGAGAAAATCAATGAGGCAAAGAAGAAGTATTTAGCTTATGACTTGGAGTTGTATGCATTGGTTTAATCTCTCAAGAAGTGGAGGCATTACCTTTTGCCAAAATAATTTATTGTATTTACTGATAATCAAGCTTTAAGCTATATAAAAACTCAAGAGAAGCTTAGTAACAGTTATTTGAAGTGGATGGAGTATCTCCAATCCTTTACTTTCATAATCAAGCATAAGAAGGGACAGCTCAACATGGTAGCAGATGCCTTGAGTAGAAAGCTTTTGACTGTCCAAGAAGTATAGCTGCAAATTATTGGAATAGCTAGTTTCAAATACTTATATGAGCAAGATGAAGACTTCTCACAAGCCTACAAGGTGTGCCAAGAGTTTGAGAACCATTTCCATGGTGAGTTTGTAGATTACACCCTTCAAAATGGATTGTTGTTTAAAGGTAATTAGCTATGTGTACCTAGAGGATCCATGAGAGAAAATCTGATTCAAGAGAAGCATAATGGTAGTCTTAGTGGACATTTTGGGATAAACAAGACATTGGAGTTAGTACAGAGATACTACTTTTGGCCTAAGATAGCAAGAGATATCAGGAGATATGTTGAGCAGTGTGGAGTATGCCAAAGAGCTAAAGGTGGTTCAAGCAATGCGAGACTTTATCAGCCTTTACCCATTCCAAATAGGCCTTGGGAGTGTGTAGCTATGGACTTTGAGGTTGGACTCCCTAAAACCAAATCAAGTATGGATAGCATCTATGTTGTAGTGGACAGGTTGTCTAAAATGAGTCATTTCATTCCATGTAGAACTACTCATGATGCAAGCTATGTAGCACATCTCTTCTTTAAAGAGATAGTTAGGATTCATGGACTCCCTTTGAGTATTGTGTCTGATAGAGATAGCAAGTTCATGGGTCATTTTTGGCAAATGTTATGGAAAAGGCTAGGAACTAATCTCTCTTTTAGTTTAGTATACCATCCTCAAATTGATGGTCAAAATGAAGTCATCAATAGGGTGCTTGGCAACTTGCTAAGGTGTTTGACAAAGGAGTATGGGAAGACTTGGGATCTTGTGATATCTCAAGCTGAATATGCTTACAATGATAGTGTAAATAGGACCACAAGAAGAAGTCCTTTTGAGATAGTATATGGAAGACACCCTAGAGGAGTGTGTGAGTTGAGGGATTTAGGTGCTATGGAGTTGAAGAGTGTATAAGCTAAATATTTCACTCAAACCATCAAGGATTTTCAAGAGCAAATGAAGAAGACCATTATGGAATCCAGTCATAAGCTCAAAGCTAAAATGGATGAAAAGAGGAAAGAAGTATAGTTTTAGATTGGGGACTATGTCATGGTCCATCTTAACAAAGCAAGGATGTAGAAGGGCATGCCCACTAAGCTACAAATGAGGAGAGTAGGCCCATGTAAGATTCTAGCCAAATATGGAGAGAATGCCTACAAAGTGGACTTTCCATCAGACTTAGCCATCTCACCGGTGTTTAATGTTGTAGACTTGGTCATGTTCAAAGAAGATATCAGCCAGTAAGGTAAGGTGCCACCCAAGGTGCTGCAAGGCATTGACACCAATGCAATGCCCAAGAAGAAGCTGGCCAAAGAAGAGAAGATCTTAGAATTAAGAGTGAAGAAGACAACTAGACATCAAGTCTACATGGAGCATATGATTAAGTGGATGGATCTTCCTAAATCTAAAGCTACCTGGTTGGAGGAAGGACAACTCAAAAAGTTTTGAGTTGATCTAGCTTTTGTAGACCCTAAAGTTCCTTAGCTTGTGCTGAGGGGGATTATGGTGCAGGAGCACCCTTCGAAGGGCTCCCACAATCCAATTTTTTTGTGATGAAACTTCTTAAGATAAGTATGTAAGTAAATAAGAGCTTTAGCTCATGTTTGTGTGCCTAGGCCTAGGTGAGGTCCTAGTGGTTCAACTAGTCTTCCTTCTTAATTGCACAATGACTTAGGGAAAATTGTTATCCTAAGATCATTGACTAGCTATGTGATTAGAGGTCTTAAGTTGTGTGTTAGGTAGAGTTACGACCACAAGAGTTCCTTGGAAAGACCTAGAAATGGTCTTGGTGATGTAAGAGAAAAAGTTGCTCAAGCAACCAAAAGTTGCTTAAAAGTTGCTTAAAAGTTGTTAGGTTAGGTTAGGGGGTTCTTAGATGATTAAGGTATCCTATAGACCATTAGAGGTGTTAGAAGAACACTTGGATCCTAGAGAGGATTAGGGGCATAAACTAGCTAGTCTATCCTAACCTCCCCATCATGATCTTTATATCTATATCATCTAACATATTTCAAAATTTTCATAGGTTGCAGGACACATCAAAGGAAATAAAGGCTAGGTTTCAAAATATTGGGCAGCACAAACTTGGCTCTGGTGGATATTCCAAAGTTAAAGCATGAATTTTAAGTACCTGTAAATGAATTGCAAAGAAAAATTATTTATAAAATGCAAATAATTTTGTTTAATCAAAAAATGTAGGGCTCTAAATTTAATTTAGAGGCCATGATAGAACACAAAAAAATTGCCTTCAAGGAAGACTATCGAGCCATGGCTGAACTCCTACACTAAGCTTCCACTGGCCCAAACCAAGAGTATCCTACATCAGTTGAACAGATAAATATGCCAAAAAATATATTAGAAATTGAATACTTGAGCAACAATCTATTTTATAATAATGTGCATGACATTGCAATGCAGCCTCTTAATTGTAATATAGATCCTACACGGCATGATGAAGCCCGTGATGTACATCCTAGTGTCGATGGAGGTGTTCATTTTCTATTTAAAATTAATTATGTAATCATTAATACAATTTAACATCTTAAATTGAACTTGGTGTAACCTTTTTTGTGTATATTTTAGAGGATACAGAATGTCATGCTGAACGAGTGCCAGAGGATGTTCAGACTGATCACCATGTAGATCATGTGGCACATTCAGGTAAAGAAAATATATATTTTACTCTTTTAAATTAATTTTTTGATTTATAGTTCTTTTAATTAATTAAATACTTGTCATTCACTAATATAAAATGGTGTGAATTTAACTCATGACATAGTTGTTATTGTAGTGAACCCCCCTTTGGCGCAGCGGCCTCCTATTCCTGAATAGATGAGGAGGAGACATGTGTTGCAATTAGAATTAGTAGAGGAGGGGAATGATGAGGACATTGATCTTCCTTTTAGAAATTACATGAAAAAAAATAGCAAGAAACCCAAAAAGAAATGATTATAATTAACATTTTTTGGTGATGAAAGAACGTTATCTTAATGGATGTAATTTTGTACTAGTAATGTTGATGAATGATGTGTTAATGCATTATTCATGAATGTTGTGTGTTAATGAATTATTCATGAATTTTGTGTGTTAATGAATGTTATCATGTGATTATAATGATTGAATGTTATATTTCAAAAATGGATGAATGAATGAATGAATGAATGTTATTAGATGTTAATGGGGAATTTAGAGTGATGTCAGGGGGGGAGTGGCCAAGTGAGCTTCCACCTTCACATGGTTGGCCTTGTTAAGTAGAGAATATTAAACTATTCTCGAAACCAAGTGAAGCTCAAACTTTAAAGATAAGCTTAGAGTTAATAGTGACAACCAATTAGCAAGTCGAAATGAAGTTCATCATTATAGGTATCTTGCATTCTCAATGTTTGGAGCATTATTAAAATCATTGTTATAAACATTTATTACTATTATGACCATAATTTATGACCATTTTAGTAACTATTCTAACATCGCTATATGCTTGTGATTTGTTTATCTTGTTTCTTTGCAGTCCTTGGTGCACTTGGGGAAAAGTATGATGAGGCAATGAGAAGGAATGATGTGAGGGAAATTGTTGTTATTGGTATGTATGCCCTTTTAATATCCACACTTAGTTTCTTATTTTATATTTCCAAACGTTCATTGCATTACATGATCTATCTTAAGTTTCAAATTCATTATGTTTGTGAAGTCTTGTCATGCTCATATTTCAATGCCAAAAGCACAACTTGGGTTGCCAAAGCTTTCTCTTGGAGTTATTCCTAGTTTTGGCAGTAAGTGTTGCAACCTTTCTCTTGGTTGTGTTTGGATGTACCATATGTAATCATTAATAGTTTGAAATTTTGAGTATGAGAATCAAAATTTCCTTCTTCCTGTAAAGAAAATAACTATAGGTAAGCATTATGTCTTCATATATGAGTAACCATGAATCAAGAGGCCTTAAATAGACTTCTCCCCATGTATTCTTTTACTATAAGAACATAATTTATGACCATTTTAGTAACTATTCTAACATTGCTATATGCTTGTGATTTGTTTATCTTGTTTCTTTGCAGTCCTTGGTGCACTTGGGGAAAAGTATGATGAGGCAATGAGAAGAAATGATGTGAGGGAAATTGTTGTTACTGGTATGTATTTCCTTTTGATATCAACACTTAGTTTCTTATAATGTAATCTTATCAACACTTAGACTAAGCACGATAAAATCTAGAGTAAAGAAAGATGGAAATAACATATGATGTGTAATATACCAATTAACCTTGCTTGTTATTTTGTAATCTAAAGCAATAAGCCAATAAATAACTAAGCTAATAGCATAAATGAAGGAAATCTTCTTCTTGCATGGAAATGATCTCTCATAGCTAGCTCTATGAAGAAGTATGTCAAAAGTTAACCTACCTCAATTGGTAATGGAGAAGGTGGAGAAGCAATTTGAGATTTGGAGTAGTATGTCATATCTCTTTACAATCTATTTGTAAGAATGACTTGTGGAAGAATAGGATGAACACTAGTATAGAAATTTTATTACAAGAAACTTAGCCTTAATAGAGTGTTGTGTGAAGTAGATGACAATTGGATAATGTTGATTTTCATTAGTGAGTTGAAATTCCAGCAACATTTGGGTAAGGTATACTGTAAAATTGAAAATGAAGAGCATGAGACTCCAATACACAAATTTAGTCTTTCATCTTCAACTCATAGATGTTTACATTATATGGCTTTATGAAGCCATCCAATTTATTAACTACCCAAACCACTAACTACCAACTCATAACTAATAATTATCTAAAAATTAACATATAATAGATAACATTAACATGTTGATTAATTATTTATTACATTATTCTATGTTATGCACTATAATTTGGAATTCTTAACACCCTTCTTTAGTGCTGACATAGGGACTTTATTTTGGTGCTGCAATATCAACAATTGGCTTACCTCAAATTTTCTCTCTTCAATGAATTTTTCTTTCGGTCATTGGTTTATACCAATAGTGTATCCAAAAATCTATTTATGGCTGAATTGGCAATAACCATTGTCATGAGCCCACATGATACAATGGGCATACATATGATTGGGGGGAAATAGAATCCAATTCTTTCTGATTGATGGCATTAAGGCATGTTAATGTTGAAACAAGTAATTAAACTATTTTAAGATAACCAATTTCATATTAGAGTAACCACTGACTTTAAGAATTGTTACCGATTAATTAAGGGAAGAGACATGACCTTTCATAAATGATGTGAACTTCAGCAGGAGGGTTGTGATCATTTATTCTCTCTCATGAATATATATAGTCCATCATTAAGGTGGTGAAGAGCTTCAAAGGAAGAGATAAATAATAAATACCAATGATAGAAAAGGCAAAAGGCATTTAACAGAAATACTTTTTATGAAAATATAAGGAAATTATAATAAATCAATATACCATCATGCATATACTTCATGAAAAAAATGAAATAAATACCTGTGATGTCTTATCTAAAATACCGAAATCTTTTTAGTGGCTTGATAAGAACAGAGGAGGATTTTATATTTTATTTTCATTCAAGTCTGAATGCACAAGTTGAGCAACAAAAATACCAAGAATAGATACATGAGGAACTAACGATACCAATCAAGAGAGGCTCCACCCATTGCAAATGCATGAATACAAAACAATAATTTCAAAACAACATCCAAGGTACTATTCAGAATTAGAATTAAATCATTGTCTATAAAATTTTGACAAAGGTTAGAAACAATGATCAGATTGAGGAACAATACAGAGATAGATTAAAGGTATCTATATTAGATATCCTATCATATCGTTTACCATCATAAATTTGATTGGCAATACCAAGAATATTATTACCTTTGTGATATAGTAGATATAGTATGTGTGTTTGAGAGAGAGAGAAGCACTCTTTAGATGGGCATAAACATACATTCTCAAATTGATATCTATACAATTGCAAATGTGTATCTCTTATATCAGTGGTTATATTGCACCATTAATCTGCCAAACCTGATACATCCAAGATCATAGTAATCATTAAGTTTAGATTTATTCTACAAGATGCACTCATTAAAGTTGCATCTAATTGTCAAAATTAGGGGTACTAAGTGGCCTTGATATTATTAACGGGATATATCATTGACTTTGTATTAATAATTGAGGAGATTATATTGGCATCAAGAACAGAATTCATACAGAGTAAAGGAATGGAAGCTAGTTGTCCCTAAATTACAATGCATCCTTAGAGGGAACATTACACCTCTTTTTTCATATGTAATCATTATGCTCTATTTCTTGGTAGTTGTGACTCTTAATGATTAAACCATCTCTTGATCATGTTATTGCACTTGATATATGACTATTTCATGTAGGTGCCTTGGTTGATCTCTTATCTCTAGTTGAACATACTATAATTATTTATTATCCTTGTATGCATGTCATGGTCTGATCTATGTTCTATGAATTTAGAAGGAAAGAAGAATATTCGTTAACTAATTTTGAGGATTAATATAAAACAAATTTCTATAACAAGGCTTGAGAATAATATAGACTAATATAAAACATATTTCCATAACAAGAATTTATAATAATAAATTTTATATTAGATGTGGATGTGGATGTGAATGTGCAACCTGTATATAAGTCATTGTCATCTTTATTTCAAATAAAAGCATTAAGAAATTCATAACCAAATCTAGTTTGCAAAATCTGCCACAACTAAAACTCACCTTCTCAATATTTTATCTAATAGCATACTTGCAAGCCCACTGAAGAATCTCTGTAATATAGAGAAATCGGTTACAAACCCAGCAATAATATATATTTAGTATTGGTCAATTTTTCATTATTTTAATATTAGTAGTGTCGAGGAGAATGCTATGTGTTTGATGTCGATTTCGATGAACTTTGGTCGAAATAGTGACACACTATATTTGTTGTTTCGACAAGACTGCTATGTGTTTGACATTGCTTCTGACCAACATTGGTCTCAATTGTGATTAACTTTGGTCACGTAGATAAAAGGTTTTGTCTGCAATTCTTCCAGCTTCAACTGATTACTTCGATGAGGATTCAGTTGATAATTCAACCACTAAGTAGGTCAAAATTTTGATGATGGTTTTCCATGTCGAATAATCAATAAAAAAATTTTGACAATAGTTTGGGTCATCTCATCAACCAATGGGTATCAAAAATTTGACTAATCCTCATCGAAAAATAGGGTAAAATTTACTAGTGGCAAGATTACTGAGTGAAAATAAATTAACTCAGTGAACGAACCAAGCCAACTCGGTGAACAAAGAAACTGACTAGCAACCGAGCCCCGTCGGTGAAATAGGAATACATCACCAAGAGCCCAAAAGTAGCTACCGATCACAACTAACAACTCTAACTTGTTTTTGGTGATACAAGATCACTAAGAGCCTACAATGCTTTTGAATCAGTAATACCGCTCTAATAGGTTGCCTTTCAGTTTAATTGGCCAAACTCTTTTACACCACTTTTCATCTATATGTTAAATCCTTGGATAGATTTGATGTTATGCATATTTATGTTTTTACTAACCCCATACTTGCATATGTATGGTTGGTGTGTATGTTTTATGTTTTTATTTGATCTTCTTGATATGGATGAGGGACGAAGTCGTAGTTACTTTCTTGCAAGATTGACATGATCATTTGATCCCTGCCATTTTCTTTTATATATTTATAGATGTATTTACATGCTCATCTTTTATGGATGATTTCATGCATTTGGAATCTACTTCCTTGAATTGCCTAGATGAGCATGCCCTGTCGCAATATCTCAATGCTAAGAGAGTGGGGAGATAAAGAATGTGTCCAAATCTCAATCTAAGTCATTTATTATCCTAAAATAGTAGACAAGTATCTTATTTATTACCCACCAAATTATTCAAGGTGACATCATTCATGAGCCCTTCACTTGAGTTTGAATTTGTATTTTTATTTAGTTAGTTTTATTAGGTTATATGTCAGGTAGTTTGATGTGGTCTTTATGTTAAAATGGTTTGAAGAATTAATTAAGATTAATTAACTAAGATTAAATAATTATGCCTTATGAAATGTTAAAATATTAAATATAATGTTGATTATTTAATGAGAATTAATTAATTACCTATGTTTAATAAATAGTTTAGTTATAAAGTCAAAATAATAATTGAGGAATTTAATTATTATTATTATTTTTTTTGACAAAAGTGGTCTAGCCACTGAATATATTTTATTAAAAATCTGATTCAAGAAAATGCTCAACTAGGAAAGAACCAGTAAGAAAACCTAGCATCGTCGCAAAAATACAATATTTGTAACATCGATATTTACAATTTTTATCGATGATCTATTACCCTTATTACAAAATGGAGATAATACTTCCTCCCATATTCAAATACCTTGCTTGCAATAAAAATTCCTCCCTACTTCAAAATATAACTAATATCTACATAGTTTCAAAATTTTCAATGATTATACCCTGCCAGCACTTATACCCAGGAATCAATTTGGGAACACAATTTTCATCCAAATTACAAATTACTTCAAATTTCAACCGGGTATACCAAAAATTAACAAAATTAACAAAAACTAACAACAGTAGTATTTCACTCCTCCATGTCTTCACATGTATGACCATCCCCAGCAGCTGAAGCCTTAGCCTTAACGCTTCGCAGAGAGTAGCCCCAACCAAAATCCATTTGCGATAGGGTAGTAGTCTCCCATCCCGACCTAGCACCCAAACTGACATCCTCAGCAGCAGAAGACACAACCTCGGGCACCACATCCCAGCCAGTGCCCTTAGCTTTATCTGAAGTAGGAGACCGAATGGAGAAATGAGTAGCAGAGGAAGGATTAGCAGAAAACACCCCCATAGGCCCCCCAGCTGAGCACACCACAGACCCAGCAATGCTCCCAAGTTGGGGACTAGATTTCCACCCTGAGGGCCCCAAGTGAGAATTTAAAGATGAAGCCACCATGTTCAGTAGCCCCAAGAGGTCAAGCAATGTGAAACCCTTTCTCTTCACGGTTTCCTCCAGCTGGTACCCCAGTGCTCTCATCGTAAACTACAAAGTGGACTTCATCAACCACAGACTCTGCTTTTCAAATGATTTTTGGAGAGCATCGAAGGTGACCATAAACTCATGTTTCTACAATAGCTGGGACCTTGTAAACAAACCACCTACCAAAGCATTTCCTGCCCATAAATCATACCACTATATTGCCACTTTAAGCTTATTTTCATACCAAAATTGTGAATGTACCACTTTCATTGCAATTATTTCCAAGAGCGTGGCTAACTGTAATAAGTCCATAGCATTAGAGAAGAAAATCAACACCAAGTTTGAAGGAAATAGAACTTTCATTGAGGAAGGAGAAGTGATCTCCTCCCCAATTACATGTTGAATCTCCCGCCGAATCCACATAGAGTGAGCAAGAAACATACTATCCAAAGTTGGGTCATCCAAATGAGCAGGCAAAGCAACCTCATCCACTATCGGCTGAATCTAGATTCTATAATTTTTTGGGAGGACTGATCTATGAAATTGATAACATGACTCACATTTAACACATACATCTGATGGGAGTGACATCCTGAAAGCACTTGTTGTGGCATTTATAAAAAAAAAGGATTTTAAGCATATAAATAAGCCAGATTTCTTGCCATGAATTCAAATGTCAAGGTGAATAAAATAGAACCATAGTTGACATGCTCGGAAGATGTGAAGTACAAATGGCCATGTGATCAAAAGTGAATAAGATGTTACCAGCATAAATTCACACTTGGTGACATGAAGCGCATGTACTTCCAGTGTGTGAGGGGTACAAGGATGATGTCCTCTTGGTGACAGTTACTAATGAACTATACTCACCGAATCTTGATTGCAATGAGATTGTACTAAGCTCATATGTGCACTAAATTGCATTATAATTAATTATGACATTTGTCACTATCACTCTTCATGAAATCCTGTAAATCCTCAAATTGTTCAATGAAGGCCATTGGTTACAAGGTTGAGGATATAAATCTTTCACATCCTAGATTGGGTAAATAATCGGCACCTCCTTGTGTAGTGGTAGTGAATATAGTTGGAGGTACTACGTTATGATTACCGCTGACAATCCACTGATTCATTTGTAATCAACATATACAGATCTTTGTATTGTTCAATTATTGTTGTAGGTTGTAATGTGAAGATATTGATTCCATCACAGCCTAGATTTGATAGACAATCCACAACTTTATTGCCTTCTCTAAATGTATGTGATATAGTCACTTCTGCAATTTGGTCAATTAAGGTCCAAATTTTTTTGTAGAATATACTGAAGTTGCCATGAGGATGTTTGTCTTTTAATACATGCAATTACTATTACTTGAGAGTCACCTTCAATCTGGACCCATTTGTAATCCCCTTCCCTAACAAGAATTAATCCTGATAGTAAAGCTTGAGCCTGTGCTATATTTCTTGTTCTTACTAGTAAAGGGGCCATTGTAATTGCTTGCACATAACCATTACAATCTCTGATGCATGCACCTAACCTTGATTTTCTTGGGTTTCCTCTAGATGCCCGTCAAAGTTTAGTTTCAAAAATCCTGATTGTGGAGGCTGCCATTGCACTGATGACCTATCAATTTTTGTTTGACTTGTCTTTATCCCAGTACCTAATGGAATAAATAATGATTTCCATTCATGAATGATACATCAATCCCATGTGGTAATAGGTGGATTTATTTTACATCTACTTACGCTTGCATTAGTAACCTCTGAGATCAATTTTTCAATACCCTCTATCACCTTATCTATGGGTGTGAATTCTTTTCTGAATATCCTCTTATTTCTTTCCCACCAAATTGCCCAAATTACTAATGCTAGGGTACATTTCCAGATTCCTACAAAGAATGCATCGGGAAAGGGGATTGGCCATGCTTGAAATATATCCCAAATGTTATTCTGCAATGGGGTGGGATAACTTAATTTTTTAAGAACAAACATCCAACACTGATATGCAAATTGACACCTTGCAAAGAGGTGGTCAACTAATTCATATTCTTCATCACATAATACACACTTAAATAGAGGAGAAATGCTTAATGTTTCTAATCGATCACTTGTTAGAATCCTGTGCTTAATTGCTAACCATGCAAAAAAACCTGCCTTTGGTAACACCACATTATTCCAACAAAACATATAGGCCCGAAATGGACTTTTTTCTGATGCGGCTCTTTGTAGTAATTTGTAACCATCTTTAATTGAATATTTCCCATTTTTGGCTTGTATCCATAGTAGTCGATCCTCATGGTTGGATACAAATGCTAGTCTTTGTGCTAGTATATTTCAAAGAAGCTCTTTGTTTTGGCTATCTATAGGGAGGTGGTTTGGATCTTTCCAAATTAATTTTCTTGAAAAAAGGCAAACTACATCTATAAAATGAATAACAAGATTACCCTAAGCTACATCTGAAGCTGTCACTAGATCTTGAATGTTGGGAAGTGCAATTAACGGGGGTTGACCATTCCAATAATCTCTCCAGAAGTTAATCTTATCACCACAATTTAGTTCCCAAGAGATGTACTTAAGAACAATGTCTTTGGAGGCAATCATAAAGTCCCAAATAATAGAACCCTTGGGGCGATTTAACATGGAAAATATTCTATGTGGATCATTATTATCTAAGTATTTTTGTTGCATTATTTGACACCATATTGATTGTGATTTTATATACATTTTCCAGACCAATTTTCCACTGAAAGCTTTATTCCTCTTTGATAAATCATGTACTCCAGCGCCCCCTAGAGCAGGGATATGTGACATGTCATGTAGAGAAATAAGTGGAATTTTCTTTTCATTTGTCATATTTCCCGCCCAAAGAAAACCTCTAATTAATTTTTGAATTTGTAAGAGGACTGTCGGAGGGGCTTGAAGGATAGCGAAGTAGTAGTTTGGAATTGCTTAAAGTACTAATTTGATGAGGAGGATTCTGCCTGATAAGGAAAGCCATCTTACTTGCCAGGACACAACTTTACTCTTGATTCTTTGAAGAACACTTTCCCAATAACTTGTCTTCTTAGATCCCATAAAGAATGGAATGCCAAGATAAGTAGATGGCAAAAAATCCTCTGAAAATCCTAAAATCCATACAATCTTGTCTAATATGACTCTATTAGTATTGAATAAGAAGATTTTTGACTTTTGAGAATTGATTTTCTTGCCTAAGACATCTGAATATAATTGTAGGATTTTCTTAATCTACTTAGCCTCTAAAACTTGTGACATTCCAAAAAGTAGTGTGTCATCTGCAAAAAAAAAATGCATGATGGATATTGAAGTACCCCCAATTTTAACTCCTTTCCACTTATCATTTAAATGATGAAACTTAATACTCCTGCTAAATCCTTCAGCCATGATAATGAATAGAGCCAAAGAAAGTGGATCTCCTTGTCTAATACCTTGTGTAGGAGAAAAGAAGCCTGATGCTGATCCATTGATAATAACTGAGAACCAAGGCCCCGAAATGCATGATTTAATCCATTTGCACCAACATTTTGAAAAACCCATTTTCTGAAGAACTTGAAAAAGAAAGGTCTAGCAAACTCTATCATAGGCCTTCTACATGTCTAACTTGATGAAAAAATTGGAGGACTGATTTATGTTGATAGAATGGAGAGCCTCATGGGCTACCATTGCTCCTTCCATTATTTCTCTGCTTGGAATGAAACCTCCTTGTTCAGGGGAAATGATGTGTGGAAGGAGGAGTTGGAGGCGTAAGTAAATAGCTTTAGTTACAATCTTATATGTCAAATTGCAAAGAGATATTGGGCAGAAGTCAGCAAACATTTTTGGATCCTTAATTTTAGGAATGATTGCAATATTAGTAGTATTGAATTACTTGAGCATAGATCTATTTTTTCTAGATTCTTCAATATCTGTAAGTAAATCCCAACCTATAAATTCCCAACAACTCTGAAAGAAGAGCATAGTAAAACCATCTAGTCTTGGAGCTTTATCTAGAGGGAATGAAAACACTACCTCTCTAAGTTCTTGAAAGGTGAAAGGAGCCATAAGTTTGGTATTGTCATTGGGTGACACCATTAGTAGCATAGACTGAAGGAGATCATCCACTTGTGAAGGAAGGGGAGATGAATATTCTGCTAGAGCTAAGAGGTTCATAAAAAACTTGACACCTTCATCTCTGATTTGTTGTGCATTAGACAAAACATTACCTGATTCTAACTCTTTGATTTGAAATATTGTTTTAGCTACTCATTTTTGTTGGGCTGATGCATGAAAATATTTCATATTTTTATCTCCTTGTTGTAACCATACTTCTCTAGACTTTTGTCACCAATCCTCTTCCTCCCTACTATACAATTCCTCCCACTCTTGCTGAAGACATTTTTTCTTAACATAGGTATCATTATCCATCCCATTCTATATGATGTTAGTCTAAATTTCATCCAATTGCAACTTGACCAACTCTTTCTATTTGAATACATTTTTTAAAACATGGTGATTCCAATTCTTGATCTATGCTTTAACATGTTTCAATTTCATAGAAAATTGATGCATCCTAGAACCTACGATGAAGGGGGCACTGATCCACCATTGTTTGACCAATGGAAGAAAATGTGGGTGTCACAACCACATTCTTTCAAACTTGAAGGAAGATTTTTGCTGAGTTTGATTGACGATTACTGGTTGACTGATATTTAGGGAGATTAGAAAGTGATCAGAATCTGGGAAAGGCAATATTTCAGACTGGACGTGGAAGTTGCCTATTTTCCATTCATGAGAAAGAAAAAATCTATCCAACCAAACTGCAATTTGTGCAAATCCATCCCTCCTGTTCGTCCATGTAAACTTGTCATTTAGAGGTTTGATGTCCATAAGATCATTATTTTCCAAAAATATTGAGAAATATTGAATTGTTTTGAGATGAGGGCAAATGCCTCCCGCCTTCTCATCATGATTCTGGATTGCATTAAAATCACATCCCAAGATAACTTGATGAGAATGTTGCATTTGAATTAACTGAGATATATTGTCCCACACTATAAGTTTATCATGAGTGAAAGTAGGGCCATAAACATTTATAAGAATGAAAGAGACATCAAATTCTAACATCTTCAACACTTGCCAATTCAAGTGTTGATGAATAATCTATCCCTGAATTCATAGCAGATTCCATAAAACAACAAGACCACTAGAAGAACCAATGCTAGGAGAATGCAATGAAGACCACTTTGGCCATTTTGCAATAGTTTTTTCAAATGTGTCTTGTGATAATTTTGTCTCTTGTAACATGACAATGTCAGCCTTCATATTTTTGATTGACTGGTGAATCTGACTTCTTTTGTCAGAGGCATTAATGCTTCTGACATTCCATGAGGTAATCTTCATTGCTGACAAGGAGAACACTTCATTCTCCTCATCACTCTTTTCGTAACTACAAACTTGTCATCCAATGTTCACTCTATCCCTAATGTGATCTCAGATCTCATCTTTGAACCCTTGGGTCGACCTCTTGATTTGGGTGTCTTGAAAGAATGTTTTCATTGAGGACTTTGAGAAATTGAAAAAGATTGACTGTGATCAAATAAATTTAGAGTGGTCTGAAGATGTGAGTCAGACTGTTCCTTGATATCTTCAATTTCCCCCAAGTTTGTATTCTCATACTGGGAAACTGATTTTTTTGTCACTTGTTGGTATATACAATCCTCTATTCCTAGAGGATCATTATTAGTGAAAGAGTTCAATAAAAGAGCCATTTTTTCAACTTGGCATGCATTTTCTTCTAGTTGTACAATCGTACAGCTATTAGCTTTCTTTGGGAAAACTTGACTGTTCCAAAACTAAAAATCTATAAATAGTTCATCAAGATCATAAGACATTTGATTTCCTACTATGATTCCTTCTTCCTCTGCTATCCCAAAAATTATATTAGAAGCAATCTTTGAAAGAATTTGATCTCCAATTTGATGTGTTTTCCACTCTGCATACTGATTCCTATTAACCAAATCCCTTATTTTAATAGGGAGCAATGATGAAGGTAAAGTTGATGGTGTAATCTTCAGTACACCCGAGGCCATTATATGCAGGGAAATTTGTACTAGCGGACATGGAAACCAATTCTTTGACACAGCAAAAGACCATTGAATGAAATGCATAACCGATTTTAGAAATAGAGAAAACTTAACTCCTATGGAATTGTGCATGACCAAACTATTATGGTTATGTGATGAATCCTTAGGAGCCATATTCTTTTCTAAAATAACTTTGTTGACACATAAATTGGGGTCTGTACAATGATCTAAGCAATCCTCCTGTACTCCCTGAGCTTTATGTTGGCATTGAGTATTAAAATGTCCTAAATCTTGATTGAAATTTTTGTACCATTTGCTCATCTTGAATCTTAAGGGGTTGATCCCATAAACCCCATAGAGAGGTAATCAAGATGTGTGTGGGAAGAGACTTCTACATGTCTAAGACAAAACAAACTCTAACATTCAAGTGTGGACGATCATAGGGGATAAGATCATGCTTAAGAAAAATTCCCAATTTATTAGCAAGGATTTCAATAATTTGGGGATCTTGATACTCAAGAGGAAGTAAAGGGAAAGAAATCTAGAAAGGGTAAAAATGAGTATCAACAGGCTATGTATTGAAATTACGAGTCCAAACCATAGTGAAAAGACCCGACCCACAACAGAACCAACTTTTTTTCTTATGAACCAAATCTCTAAAGACCTTGGACTCAAAGATAGCTACACAATATTGAGTTTGTGAATCGATATAAAATAAATCTTTTAGCCTTGACCAGGAAGAGAAAGCCCATTATTTTACATTAGAGTAATGTAGATAATCAGATGAAAACTTACCTATCAAAGCAGATTGCCTAAGGAGTCCAATCGAATTTTGTAGCAAATGGCTTGGAAGTGTAATTTTCATTCGATCTGAAGGTTGCAGAGGAGGTTCCTGTGGAATGGCAATGCGGACTTGATTCTTTCTCCACACTTGTTGGGTTTTATTTGGATTGAAGGGAGCCCTAGGTAGAGTCTGAGCTGATACTTTTAACATCATGCCATCAAGAACTGATTGTGTTTTCGATCCATATGTGCCACCTGAGAGAAGAGTGTCTTTTCCCTTTCCCTTACTTGGACCATTAACCATGGCTTTCAATTGAGAATGAATGATGTGGATTGGAGAACCAGGCAGGGTTCCATGACAAATATAAAAAATAGGTTGTGTTTCACTGTGATGGTGCTTATTGTGACCATGAGATCTAGTGTTCCAATCTTGACGCAAGTTGGAAAAACCCTTGTTTTCTTGATCTATTGCACAAGATAAAACTCTAGGAAAATTTGAATTTGTCACATCCCACCTAAAATAGTTTTCAAAACATGATTTTTGTGGGATGTGTTTTGGAATCTGGTTTGCTGACTCCCCCTTTTCATAAGTAGAATTTCCTTGCTAGGGTAGCAATTTGTCCCCACATTTTAGAGGAAAATCCAGTTGTCTTGTAAATTTACCTTCCACTCGACAATCGTGAATGTGAGGGTTGAGAAAAAAAGGTTTTGTGGGTTGCACAATCACTCTCCCTCATAAAATTGACTTCTCCCCCTTAGAGAAGTGTATTTCCCTAAACTGACATCTCTGAAGGTAGAGATCATCATGATCATTTACTTCATTGCTTCTATCACAATAAAAAATGTCAAACATCTGGCTCTGTGAGGGTAGAGGCTATTTCCTGCCCCAACCATACCTTTGATTTGGAGAAATATCTGTATCTTGATAGTAGAGGTTGAATAGGGCACTCTGGTGTGGCAACGGTCATCTGCGACCATACAGACACCATTCTTGTTTGACTAGTTTGAGATCTCTCCATCTCCTGCTCCCACTCTTTCTCTCAAATGCCATTCACTTTTTGATGAATGAGTGATGAGGAGAATGAAGTAATTGATAATTAAGTGCACAAAAGAAATTAAGTGATACCACATAGAGTCACTAGGTAGTCGCGGTCCAGAGAGACTACTAGGGTAACTCTAGAGTTGACTCATGTGAAGACACTTCACTTTATGCATCTTAGGTTTCCTAAATGTGTTGGTTGCCTCTAGATTAGTATGTTTACCTTTGCAATTTCTATTGTGCCTCTTCAGATAGAGATCTTTTATGATCTCTTTCTTATGTTTTGTATTTTAGTAGATTTTGGTGTTTGATATCTGAGTGGGGTTTGTTGTTATCTCCTCAACACGGTGGGAGTGGACCTTTGGTTCTATGAGATCGATTGGTAGTGATTCTTTTACCATTAAAATTCAAACATTTGTGATGGTGTTGGATGATCCTTGTAGTTTTTACCTTCTTCTTGTTCTTCATTAAAGGCTTATTTATATCTACCTTATAATGTTTATATTTATATCTTGTATCACCCTAACAAAAGTGAGATCTTTCAAGATGTTGTATATAATTTTTTTTTGCATACCCTGTGATTTATGTAATAGATGTTGGTTCATTATGTTTACCTCGTAGAATCAGTTTTATCTAGTTTTCATTTATGAGATGGTGTACTTGTTTATTCAGTTTCATTATGTGAAAGTTGTATATTATTTTTAATAGAAAAAGAAGAAAGAGGGTGCTGGCCCACGGTAAAAAATGACTAGAAGCACATTAACAACATATTAATCACACTAGTCACACAACAAATAATCAGCAAAAACTCAATAGAGAAAAAGTGTCTAGCTGCCTCTATGAAAAAAATACTTAAAGGTCCTTTTAAAAAATAACAAACCATAGTAGCTTAAGAAGAAAGTAAATAACATATTATCAATAACTTGCCACATAGGGATAATTCAAAATCTTAAAAGCTTAACCATAAAATAGGAAAGAAAAATAGGAGACCTGGGGCCAACAGGCCTGAACTAGAACAAAAACCTCATGGCACTAGCAGCAGCAAGGATATCCCACCTAGATGTTTAGACATCAGGTTCATGAACCACTCTTCCTATAAAAATAGGAAGAGGTATATGTTATCCTCATCGGCTTCCAATTTCCCACTAGCCATCTTCTCCTACAACTTGCACAGAGTCACAGCCAATGTGTGCATGACTTTGAGGGAAAATTTATTCGAATCTGCAACATGTGATTTGATTTCTCTCATGTCCCATTTGAGGCTGAGGATCTCATTATCTAGCTCATCAAACTTTTTTTTGAGAGAGACTTTAAACCTTTCATTCTCCTCCATCACCATAGTAGTGTGCTGAACACAAGGTGATTTGGTCTACTAGGTGTGGGGAGAGGGTGGGGGTGGGGTATTTCTATGAGGCATATCTTCCATCACCAGTGGGGGATTCAAGGGGGGGATTATACCAAACTTGTGTGAGCTCAAGTGCTCAGCCAAGAAGCCCTCAATTGAACTAGAGGAGGCAGAGGTATCCATATCCTCTAAATGGGACTTGTCCTCAGAAGCCATTTCCCCGAGTCTTATTTTGTATTTCTCCTTGGGAATTCTATTAGAACACTGGACAGTACCCCCAAAATCCACTTCCAACTCAACCTAGCTACCCGAATTCCTCCATTTTTTGGGCTTCCTCTTAGTTTCAGGGGAGCTATCAGCCACCGTCTTATCCTTAGCTTCCATGGACTTAGCGACATGGGATTCCTCTAAATCCTCTACCCTTTTAAAGGGGTTTCTCACACATCTCAAATGGCCTTTACCTTTTGTTAGAATAAATGAGAGGGAGGTGAATCAGTTATCTAGTGTCCCAAAACAAAATGTATAATCCAAAACAACTTCTTTGATTTTTGCTTGTCGGTAAGCACTAAATACTTTCACTATCTATAATTTTACTGATTACCAGTCTAATACTAAAATAGTTTACCGATCAAATCTAACATGTAACATGTAAAGAATGATAACAAACAAATATCAAAATCAACACATAACACAAGAGATTTAACATGGAAACCTTGTAAAGGAAAAAACCACCTGGGACCGGCAACCCAAAATTGTTCACTCTTCTAAAGTGAGGTCGGTTAAGACCCAACCCTATTAAAGGTTACAAACACACTATTAGGTGTGACCTTGTTAGAGGATTTTAGACTAGAAGTTATTGTCCAACCAGCATTCACTATGGGGTTGACAGGATAACAATGTTCATTCGATGAATGATACATCATAAGACTTTTAGAGTCCACTCGGTTAAGAGATTTTGACTATATATAATGGTTAAATATGTAATAGTAAATGACCTACCTTAATACAACTTCAATTGTAGATTACAGATCAATATTTAGTCCATACAAATCCTTCAGATTAATATTTCACTTCAGATTCAATATTATATCAACTTACTGTCCATCGGTAATTGCTTTGAAACTTGGTTCTTGCTTAACCAATATGATGAGAATGCATGAAGCCATGTTCATGTGATAATCCTGCAGCTTCTACTTCTACCGGCATCTTTCATAAAGAAAATTTGTTCTCTTATATAGATGAGTAAATCATTTTCTTCTCCACCATCAAATTTTTTCTCTTAACCTCATTCATAGATTTTGCCGCTTCAAACTTTCTTGGTACTTGTGTCAGTAACATGTTTCAATCTTCTCCGTTAGATCTTCCCTGAATTTCATTAGCCATCGATCTGTGTAACAAACATTATCTGTTACCTTGATGTTATACTCGTGCCAGCTCATCAATCTTATTAGCTAAACTAATCATTTGATTCATTATGTTCTGCTCGGTTAACAAAGAAATGCATCGGTGAACACTGCTTGATTAATACTATGATCGGTATACACTACACTCTATCGGTGTATACTAGAAATGCTTCATTTACCAACAACACTACTTTGTGTCTTTCAGCTCTATACTTCATCATAGATGAATGCAACATAATAAAGTCAATATCATCAAGTCATAGACTCATCAACAAGTTACTCAATGTGTTCCTTATCCTCATCTATCAAATACATCTTTCCTCATGTAGATTTCTCTATTCTTCATCTTTTTCACCTTTCTTCAGATGTATCGGTATAGTAACTTACAAGATAAGTACTGTCAAGCTAGTCGTCATAATGACAACATAAAACTGATTTAATCATATTACATATCTAATCAACAACTTCTCAATGATCTTATAATCACAGATTCTTCAATCAGATTCCAAATTAGTTGTAGTCCAACAATCTCTCCCTTTGGCATTGATGGCAACTCAAGTGATATGAAATGTACCATACACATACCAAACATATATTCTATAACTTTGTGAGCAAAATGTTGTAAGTCAAATAGAATTAATATGTTTAATCACTATGTTACTAAACCAACATTAAATAGTATAGCTTTACCATTCTACAATTGTGATCTTTTCAGTTCTCCTGTTCCTGCTTCTATTCTATGTAATTGATCTTCAATACTCTATCTCATTCAGATTGTCTCTCCCTTAGATAATTCTCATCGGTTCTTGTTCCTTTTCATATCTTGTTTATCTTTCCCCTTTTAATTTCATATTGTTTATCTCTCCCTTTGATATCAATGCCAAATAAACAAATAAACAAACAATTATGTCTTCCTATGTATCTCTAAATACTAATATTCCAATCAGTTCAAGTTCTTAAACTTAATCACAACCTTGAACATGACTCAAAGTGTGAACTATGCTGCATCAACATGAATGATATTCTGATAAAAGTAGGTTGATGCAACAACCAGATCACCTTAGTGACCGATAGATAGGGGACAGACCCCAAGTCTAATCCTCAAGTATTCAAATGTGTCCTTCGGTAAGGGTTTTGTGAAAATATCTGCATGTTGTTCTTTAGATGTGACAAATTCTAACTTTTATTGCTTCTCTTGCACTTGTTCTCTTAAGTAATGATACTTAATAGATATATGCTTTGTCTTAGAGTGCATCATAGGGTTTTTTGAAATATTAATAGCACTACTGTTGTCACAATATATAATCACCAGGTCAGTGATTACCTCATTCATTCCTTCCAACACTTGTTTGATATATGCAATGTTTGAATAGTTAGTAGCAACAACAACATATTCTTCTTCAATTGTAGACTGAGAAATACAAGCCTGCTTTTTACTTGTCAATGTTACAAGTCTTTCACCAAAAAAAAATGCTCCTCTTGTGGTGCTTTTTCTATCATCCACATTTCCATCGCAATCAACATTAGTGTAAACTTTTAGTTCAAACTTCCCTTCCTTAGGATACCATAATCCAAAATTCTCTATTTTCTTCAATTATCTTAAGATCCTTTTTGTAGCTATCATGTGTGATTCTCTACGATTGGCAAAAAATCTTGCAACAATTCCCACAACATGTGCTATATCTGGTCTATTGTGAACTACATATATTAACTTACCAATCATGGATCAGTAGATTGTCTAGTTTACCTCTGTAGTTTCATCCTCCTTTGTCAATTTGCATCTAGTAGCCATTGGTGTTCCCATAGGTTTAGCATCTTCCATGCCAAATGTCTTCAGTACTTCCTTTATGTATTTAGATTGTGTGATGAATATCCCATCACTCTATTGGATCACTTGTAGTCCAAGAAAGAACTTAATCTCTCTGAACATAGACATTTCAAATTCCTTTAGCATTTCATTAGAAAATGCCTTGCAGACAAGATCTAAGCCTCCAAAGATAATGTCATCAACAAATATTTCAGCAATGATAATAGTATCATCAGTATCACCTTTCACATACAGATTTCTATTTCACTTGTTCTAACAAATCCAATACTTAAGAAGTAAGTATGCATTCTTTCATACCATGCTCTCGGTGCTTCCTTCAAACCATATAATTCTTTATGTAATCTACATACCATGTCTTTATGCTCAGGATCAACAAATCCTTTAGGTTGTTCAATGTAGACCTCTTCTTCAAGTATACCATTAAAAAATGCTGACTTCACATCCATTTGATAGACTTTGAATTTCTTATGTGTAGCATATGCAAGTAGCATTCTAACTCCTTCTAATCTAGCAATAGGTGCAAATTTTTCACCATAGTCAATGTCTTCTTCTTGTGCATATCCCTTGCATACCAATCTAGCTTTATTTCTTGTGACTTCACCATTTTCATTCAATTTATTCCTGTATATCCACTTAGTACCGATAACATTGCTCTATGTCTTTCAGCTCTATACTTCATCATAGATGAATGCAACATAATAAAGTCAATATCATCAAGTCATAGACTCATAAAAAATTTACTCAATGTGTTCCTTATCCTCATCTGTCAAATACATCTTTCCTCATGTAGATTTCTTTGTTCTTCATTTTTTTCACCTTTCTTCAGATGTATCGGTGTAGTAACTTACAAGATAAGTACTATCAAGCTAGCTGACATCAATGACAACATAAAAATGATTTAATCATATTACATATCTAATAAAAAAATCCTCAATGATCTTACAATCATAGATTCTTCAATTAGATTCCAAATTAGTTGTAGTCCAACACCTTCATGTGAAACAAGGTCAGTCTAATGGATCTCCTAGATAGACTAGGAGGGGGACTGAGAGGGCTTATTGGCTCTTGAAGGAGAAACATCCTAGTTGACATCCTTAATAGTAAGGGGGGGTTGGGGAAGAGGGAAAATAGCTTTATGGAAGTTGTGCAGACAAAGAAAGAGGCATTGGTGAAGGAAGGGGGTCAGCTTCTCAGGATTCTTGTTTTCTTTAATATCCATGATATTGCTTTCCAACGAGTAGAGGGGGTAAAACAAGATGGAAATGAAGTCCCTATTCCTAATGTGGTTGAGGAATGACATATGGTAATAATAAAACATAGTAAATTTACCCTCAATATTGAAGTATTTCATAATAATGTGACACACCTTGGGCCAAAACTCAGGGAGCAGCTTGCAATTTAATCCTCTAGGCTTTTTCACTGGCTTCTCACCTGGCCTAAAGAAATGGTTGAGACTAGTAATATCCAGTGTCTGGCTGGTTTTCTTATACTTTCTACCCTCTATTGATAGTCCCATCACTTTAGTAATGACCTTCTTGCTTATTTGAAAGTGTATGGCCCCAACTAACTCCTTCTTGTTGTTCCAAGAGGACACAAATTTATTGGAGATTTTCCCATCATGGCCTCCCTTCATTCTTTCCATGAAGCCCCAGATGCCGCTGTCTTTGGAGTAGTGACTTACCAAGTGGTTTGAGGTGAATTCCTCTTCAATTTTATCCAACTATATGCACAAATTTTTTCCACCCATATCAACCAAACTAGTATCCATCTCAGAATCCTTTTGAAAGTTGCAGAGTTGTGCTTTGCAAACCAAGGCATAAAATAGGGCTTTTTGAGTTAACCATTTTATGAGAATTTTTTTCATAAAAGGAAGGGGTTGGGTGGATTTTGGGTATTCAAGCTTCGTACGACAAAATCTAGTGGATCTCTACGTGTAATAATTAGAAATTCAGCCATATTTACCATTACTGTCTTTGGTAATTGAAATTACCTGTTGATGCAGATAGCTATCCCTCCACACCTACTCATGCAAAAGGCAATTAAAAACCTTTATAAGGTTTTTCACATACATAGTCATAACTAATGTAATCATCAAATTAAGCTAGCATGTAATCAAAGTGGGGCCCTAGAAATATTGGCGACAACTTGGCTCATTTTAAACATTGTTAGTGTCATGTTTTTCCTGCCTAATCAGCTATTGGGTCTCCTTTGGTAGCTCACTAACCTCCTCCCATTTAACCAGCCTAGATTACTTAAGCCCAATTGTAGCCATAGAATCCACCACTATTTTACCTTCCCTATAGGTATGGGAAATAGTCATGTTTTGTAGGTTGTTGAGGAGCTCCTAAATTTACACTATTATGGTGTTCACCCACCACCCTACACTCGACCTTCATTTGATAGCCTCCACAATCACTTTGGAATCTCCCTCAATCATCAACAATTTGATATTCATGGAGATGGAAAATTTTATACCCCATAGAAAAGATGTGCCTTCCGCTTGATTGACTGTACTATTTTTGAGCATCCTAGCATAAGACAAAAGGAAATCACCATTGTGGTCTCTTAACACTCCAGCCCCACCCTGGGTAAGGTTATTCACTGCCCCATCAAAGTTTAATTTGGTCTAGCCAATGGGTGGGCTAACCCATTGATTAGAATTCTGAGCCATCAACCTGGAGTTGTCAAACCTAGTGAAGCCAGTCAAAAAATTCTAATATCATTCATTTTGATCTCCTAGGAAGAGGGGGGTTCCGAGGGGAATTTCTAGATAGCCGAGCCAACATTCTCACCTAGGAGCTTGGTGCCCAAATGGAGAGAGGCCCTGATGGGGAATCATTCTCCCTAAAGATCCTTTTGTTCCTTTCTTTCCAGATAGTCCCAACACATGTGCGGGGGAAGAGGCTACCATAGGAGCTGGAGGAGAGGGTGATTGGAGGGGGATCACCAACCAGTGAACTAGTGGACATCATCAATCTCCCAGGACCCAGGGGAGCCCCAATTTTCCAATAAATCCCTGCCAAATAATAGCAGAGTATTCAAAGTGTATGAATAGGCAGTTCATAGTTTCCTCCTCCTTTTTGTAGAGGAACATTTTCTAGCTAGGGAGAACCCTCTTCTTTTGAGGTTATCATGATTTTAGAATTTACCATGCATCAACGTCCATCCAGAAAAAAATTGATTTTTAGAGTAAGGTGTGGAATCCACACCTTATTCCAATCTCCCAGATTATTCTCTTCCTTTAGAAGGAGGGTTGTAAGAAGTCTTAATCGAGAAGCTTCCCGCTTGGGTGGGGGCCCAAATGATGGAATCTTGGCCAGCAATTCCAAGAATCCTAACATTCCCCAATATTTCCATAAGCTCATTAGCCAAATGTTCTAATTTTGGTCTATCTCTGTAACAAGAAGAGCTATATCCTACCATCTCCCTTTAGACATGTAGTTGGAGGCTTTGTTACCAAGGGTAGGCTTGAGGTAGTTCATGATGGGGCCAACACCTTCCACTTGGGGTAGTGCAATTTTGGATCCAAGAGTCATGCCAGAAATGGATGAATCTCCATCCCTGAGTTTCTAGAAGACACTCTTAGATAGCATGGTTTTGCATTTGCAAATGTTTTTCTAGAGTTTGGAACCATTGGGGAGGTCATTATCTTGGTACATCATCCCATAAGGGTGTCCTTGAAGGTAGTTAGCTTTCATTATCCTGCACCAATCCACTTTCCTTTCAATGAGATTCCAAGCCACTTTCGTGGTGAGGGCCCTATTCAGAAAGCCAATTTACCTAAGGCCTAGACCGCCTAAATGTTTAGGAAGGAAACCATTTTCCAATTGACCACAAAAATCTCTTTGTTCTCTTTGGAGCCCACCCATAGAAAATTTCTTTGTATCTTTTTCCAGCCTATCCACTGTGTTGCTTTTGATCTTGAAGATGGACAAAAAGTAGATAGGAATCCACTGGAGAGTAGAAGCCACCAACTGAAGTTTACCACCATTGCTCAGAATCTTCCCTTTCCATCCAGCAAGCTTTTTATGAGTTCTTTCTAAGATGGAATTCCATAATTCTTGGGAGACCTCTTTGATAGTGAGAGGGAGGCCTAGGTAGGTAGAGGGGAGCGAAGCTGACTGACAACCCAATATTTGAAGCACTCTGGTTTGGGTCTCAATGAGAGTGTTGAAGACAAAAATTCTTCTTTTTTGATAGTTGATGCACTATCTTGAGGCCAAAGCATAATTCTCCAATAGGTACTTCCATTGTCTAGCTTCAATCACCAATGAGTACCGAAAGAGGAAAGTATCATCCACAAATTAATCTAGAATAGTTTGCTACAAAGTGGAAGATGGCTTGATTACTTTTATTCTTCCCATGGAAGAGAACATAGTTAGATTCTTGCTGAGGACCTCAGTGACCATAATAAATAAATAGGGGGAGAGAGGGTCACCCTGCCAAAGACCTTTTTTAGGTTGGAAGAAGCCACCCAGGGAGCCATTGACCATTATAGAGAAACTCATAGTTTGCATACATTTTTTAATAATGTGGATGACCTTCTCATGAAAGCCCATTCTACTAAGGAATTTTTAGAGGAGGGACCAATTAACTTTATCATAAGCCTTAGATATATCAAGTTTGAAAGCCATACCTTGTGCTTTTCTCTTATCCATGGAGTGGATAATTTTGTGAGTGGATATGGTGACATCTAGGATCTTCCTTCCTGGAACAAAACCTTTCTGAGTAGGACTGATCATTTTGTCCAAGATGGGCTTCATTTTGTTGACCAGGATCTTAGTGAGGATCTTAAAAAATGTGTTACATATACTGATAGGCTTGAAGTCTAGCATAGAGGTAGGGTTGTCATTCTTAGGGACCAATATAATATAGGTCTTTTTATGGTGCTTTAGTAGTTGCCCCATTCTAAATAAGTCTTTGGCTGCATGAGAAACTTCTAATCCAACAATATCCCAATATTGTTGAAAAAAATATAGGGGGAAACCATCAAGTCCCAAAGCTTTATAGGCCCCCATAGCAAAGAAAATAGCATTGACTTCCTCATCAGAAACATGTTTAGTGAGATGATCATTATCATTGTGAGTAACAACACATTGGATATGATTGAGAAGATGATTCTGCACATTGACCGAGCACATATGTCTAGCATTAGAGTATAATCCCCTAAAGTAGTTGGCCACAACCTAGTTAATCGTATCCTTCTCAGTAACTTCATTCCCTTTGTCATCCCTGATTGCATTAATGGTGTTTCTTCTTTTATGGTTGCTAGAAAATCTATGAAAGAAGGTTGTATTTTTGTCTCCTTCGGTAAGCCACTAGATCCTGGATCACTACTTCTAGTAGATTTCTTCTCTTCTCAAAGCTTCCTGCTACTTGTGCGTAGCCTTTTCTTCTTCCATTTGTAGCTGGGGGTGGATATTCCCAGTGGCCACCTAGGATTGGAGGGAATCCAAGGTCCCCGTAAGCTCTTTGTTCTCCTTATAGAATTTAGTAGAATTATGTTTACTCCAACCCTTAACCTCTCTTCTGATGATCTCCAATTTCTGGGCAATCCTGAACATGGTAGTGCCTTTGATAGAAGTGGCCCACTGGGCTTTCACTTGGTCCCTAAAAGAGGAGTGGGAGCACCACATAATCTCAAATCTGAAAGGGGCCAATTCTAGGGGAGTCAAACCAGTAAAGGAGGAGGGGGTTTGTCATGCCCAGATTTCTGCTGGACATGAACACAAATTTTTTTTTAAAAAAAGTAACAAACAATGTTTAGTTAAACTCACTAAAACTCTTTACTCTTCATACGAATGTTACAACAACAGTATGCAGGACTAAAATCTTCTTTATCCTTAGGTTAGAGTACATGCATAGATAAAATTTCTTGAAAGATATTAACCATAAGGTAAAGTTACAACTACAAACAAAAGTGAAAACATCCATACAATGCCTCTTTTCTTTAAGGGCTATGATATATACATTTTGTTAAAGATACAAAAATGATAAAACACATCATTTCTTTCCCACATTCACATTTCTTCAAGAGGGATTGCATCACATGGGATTCCATAATTTTTTAGCATGCCTTCAAGACATTAAGACACCAAAACCTGCATATCCAAAAGAAATCAGCATAACCATGGGTGCTCTCCACCCTACCATATGGCATCATGAGGCCTTTTGTATGCCCTAGCCAACCCCCGAGCCCGGGGAACCATGCTAAGGTAAGAAACATACATAGGACATAGGGCACATACACTCAAATATATATATTTCATCACATATGAATACACAACAACTTACCCAAAACATATTTCACCACAACCATCTTCACAAGATCACAAAACACTATATGGGGAAGGAAAAAGTTGTCAACCCATGAACATACACAAACACATATTTATGAAAATGAACATAGTTAGAGCACCAACCTCTCCTCCAAGCCCGCATAAAATGAAGCTCTTTCCTCCCTCTCTCTCTAGCCATTCCTCCTACTTAGTTTCCAAACTTTTTGTCTCCAAAGATGGAGAGTGGGTGCACAACCCCAAAGTTTCCCCATACTCTCCTCTAATGTGGTCTCCCCTCACAAACCCCCAAAATTCCTAGGGAAAGAGGCCCTATCCTATTGGCTGACCTTCCCAAGGAAATCCTCTTTCCCCAAATTCGTCACACTCTTCCCAAGCATTTTTGGAAGGTGAAAAATCAGTTTGAAAGGCTCAAGGTGGCCTAGAAATACCCCCAACCTCATAGTACACCTTTGGGGCAAGTCAAATCTAGCCTAAACTACTCCCTAGGGTCAATTTTAACCCTCCAAAATCCCACTACAAGGTGACTCACGAAAATGAGTGATGGGACTACTCACAAGACATCCAAACCAAGGAAACTCACCTAGGGATTCTTAAAGGTCACTCATGGTTACAATAACTCAACCCCAAACCACATTGACATGCCATGTCACATCACTAGTGCCAAGTGACACCACACAAAGAGTACATCACAACACAACACTTGGCATGCCAACAAGGATATAACATATAACATCACAAATGATTTACAAAACATAAATAACAATTTAAACACTTTTACATTCAAGGTTATTCCCTTCTTAGGGTTGACCTTGGTTCCACAAGGGTTCTTACAACAATTCCTTAGCAATGGTTCTCCGAAGTGTCCATGGTTATCCACTTGCACACTTGTAAAAGTATCGGTAGTCCAATATAGGTTATACAT
>BSBK01010557.1:0-2500 GCA_027943335.1 Chamaecyparis obtusa | reverse complement strand
GACTGTGCAATTGTAATTGTAATTAATTGTTTGAAACTTGTATATAAACAATGATGTAGAAATAAAAGAAATATGCACAAGTAATGAAATATATGATATAGAATACATAAAAGAGTAACAAAGGCAGAAATAAGCGAATTGCAGAAGGCTTCAGAAGTATAAGATACAGAAAAGACAAATTCATCACAGAAGGTGATCAGTACATCAGCGAATCTCATTCAGCAATCCAGTTGCAAAGCAGAGATCTACTGTTTCATTCTAACAGGTGAATCAATACTAAATCCTTTAACCGGTAGACTTAACAGTCTTTGTATAAATCTCTTTACCGAGTGCATACTTCACTGTATGTTTGTAAATCCTTTAACAGGGTGGATTTAGCAATCCTTATTGCTCCTAATAGGGCAGATCATCGGAAGTGATCAAATTGTAAGCCTTAACCGGCCAACTTTATTCTGCAGTATTAAAGCTTTGTGGGTTTCATCCCACCCCAGTTTTACTTTCTTTTGGAAGGTTTCTGGGTAACCAAATCCATGTGTCTTTATTGTGAATGCTTTTTAAGTTTCATGCTTTCTGTATGCAAAGGTTAAAAGTAAAATAATTGTTAAAATTAGAAGAGAATTTGGAGTTACTGATTCACCCCTCCCCTCTCAGTAACTTGGTTAATTCCTGAATATTTCCAACAATTGGTATCAGAGCTACATTGGTTCTCAAGACAAAGCTTAACTAGCTTGAGCAAAGATCCAGGACAATGGAGGTATTCAAACTGAACAAGGTGATTGAAAATGAAAAGCTAGATCTGGAAATGGCCATAGCTAAACTCAAAGAAGCAAAAGAACATCTTTCCCAATCCCTAAGAAGAAGGAAGGAACTTGCAAATCAGATGAATGATCAGAATTACATTGAAGAAAAGATTGAAGATCTTCTTCCCTCAAATAACTCAGATGAAGCAAACAATGCTATCAAAGAACTCCTAGAAAGAATGGGTCTCTGCAGGAAGAAGTGAGAAAATTGAAAAGAGAACAAGAACTACACTCTACAAGATTCTGTGAGATCTTGGAACAGAAAAACAAGTTGAAAGATGAATTAGATGAAAGAAACATTGAAGTCCAAAACAAAACCCTTCAGCTAGAAAACCTAATTGATCAGATCTCTCATACAAATGAAGAAATTCTAAATCTAAGTTCAGAAATAGAAAACACAAAAGAAGAACTAAGATCTGAAAAGGAAATCAATCTAAGATTGATGGATGACCTAAATGCTGAAAAACAAATCAATGAAGGAATGCTGAAAAGTCAAGAAGACTTGAATCAGCTGTATGAACGAAATCTTCATAGGCAAAAAGGAAAAGCAGGACTTGGATACAAAGAAGAAGGCGAATCCTCTAAGCAAGGTACTAAAAGAAATCAAAAACCTACTTGTAATCATTGTGGTAAAATAGGACATACTTCAAATAAATGTTGGAACAATGAAAAAGCAGAATTCAATGGAAAATGTTATAGCTGCAATCAACCTGGTCATAAAGCAAATGAATGCAGGGAAAAACCTAGATTCAGAGGGTAATTGTCACAAATGCAACAAACAAGGTCACAAGGCATCCGAGTGCAGATCTAAGATATTTAATCCAGCAGAACAAATTGTGAAAGCAATGTTTGGATGGGACTACAACACCTGGTGTAGATGTCATTACTGTGGAGAATATGGACACATTGGCATGAATTGCATAAAACATCATCTAAGGAAAAGAGATACTACCATAAGATGTTTCAAATGCACTAAACTCGGTCACATAGCCAAAAACTGCATGAATGCCAGTGAAATTGAAGAAGGAAAGAAGAATGAAGCAACTAAGGTCAGGAAACAGGTCAGACAAAAATGGATTCCTAAAGCTACCGAGCAATCCAGTCCAAGTATTGGAATGGATGGCTCTACCGACTCAGACTAAATTTTCCAAGGAAGCACTGGAACTGTACTCTCATAGATCAATCTCAAACAGTTCCAGAACCGAAATTAAAAGAAAAGTCTAAATCAGCATACAAGATGCAGTGAGATCTCAGCGAGGTCGGTATAGTCTTCACCGAGCGAGGTCGGTATAGTCTTCACCGAGCGAGGTCGGAGCATTATGAATTCTCGAGTTCACCGAGTTGCGAAGTCTTTTCCGAGAAATTAATTCTTGGTGGGTGACAGTCTGTCAGAATTCCTACCCTAATTTGAAATGAGCATTAATGACAGAATTTTAAACAAAAAGCAAGTAATCGAACTCATTCTTCACCGTGAATCTTTAAGCACTTTGAGAGCAGAAAACTTCAAGGGCAACCTGGCGATTTAATACTCTTGCGAAAGGAATTTTCTGTGAGCTACCATGGCATCATCCAGCACCTCAGCGAAGAAAGGATCAGACATGTTAGTCCAAGGGGAGTGGAAAGCACCAGATTTTAAGATCGTGCCCGCAGTTGCAGCCGCCCTAGATCCGAACGGAGCTCAATCTCAGATTCCTCCTAAG
>BSBK01010556.1:0-75451 GCA_027943335.1 Chamaecyparis obtusa | reverse complement strand
TATATGTATATCTATATATGTATATATGTATATATATGTATATATCTATATATGTATATATGTATATATATGTATATATATATATATATATATATGTATATATGTATATATATATATATATATATATATATATATATATATATATATATATATATATATATATATATATATATATATATATATATGAAAAATTAGTTTACATGAATGAAAAATATTCATAACATTAGTACATGGCATAACATAATATATACATAACATGTATAAAAATAAGTCTAAAATATGAAACAACAGAGGAACATATAACATGTAATGTATAAAATATGTAATGTAATGTCTAAAATACGTAATGTAATTTCTAGAATATGTAATGTATAAAATATGAAATAACACACAACCATATAACATGTACATATATGAAATGGCTAAAATGGACATGTATATATGAAATGTCTAAAATATGAAATAACATGAACATATATGTCTGAAATAACAAGTATATATGAAATATCACATGAAATAGATCTAAACTATAACATGGTCGCTCAACTAGGGGCATGTCATGATTAGTGACCTAATGGTAGTGCACCTCCTCCTGATCTTTATGTACAATAAAAGAAATATGTGTCATGCATACATACATGTATAATAAATTTTAAATACTTATGATCATAGAAAAATTATTTTTGAACAAACATCTCAATGTACCCATGTGTCGTGATGTAGAGGATTGCATGGAGTCTTTAAATCTCCATATGGTGCAATCTCATCAAGAACAACCTGGATTACACATATATAATATATATTAATCAAAATTAAAATTAAAATTATTTATATACTTGAATATAAATATATGTGTAAGTTTTTTAAATAAAATAAAAAATTTAAATTTAGATATATACCATAACAACCTCTAATGTTCTCTCGACACCACTCAAATCTAAGTCATGTAATGACACCTATGTAGGATCAATCCGGTCATCTGTAAGCAATGTGGTAAAAATTTTACAAGCTACACATGATGAAGTGGCCTGAGTGACTTGGGGAGGTGTGTCCTTGTCAACTGCAGTCTATTGAGGAGCAGGAGGTGGTGCAATCTGTTGAGGAGTTGTAGGTGGTGTAGGAATATCCTCACATCTTTGTGTACCCTGAGAACCTGATCTAGTAGATCTAGTAAGAATGGTAGTGACAAATGATGGAACCTCCCTAAGCAAAACCCCACCGAGCATCTGTAAAGCCTGATGTGCACAAAGTATATCACTAGATAATAATGCTCCTGTATGATGCAAATGGTCCACATCTAATAAAGCTGTAACCTCTAGGGGAGATGGTATGCCTACTATATCATATGGATCACCATTGGAGGATGCATCTTGTGCAAGTGGAGGAACACTAGAATGAGAATGAAACATGTATCTCCCTAAATGATCAAAGAACATCTCTTGAACCTGTGTGGTGATACTCACAATACTAGAATATACCTCCCTCCTCATCATGTCATCTAGCACACTCTCTCCTGCAGCTACCATTTCCAAACCTTTTGGTATGACCAAAAGGTTTGGAACCACCCTCACTTGCTTATTAGCAAGCATAGCAGCATTAGGTGATCTGAATCTATCAGATAATCTCCCCTCCCCTTCCCAACATGAACATGACAATTTGTATAATCAACATCATACTACAAATGAAATTATGCAAATAATTATTGCAGAAATATAGTGGAACCTCATCCTTCTAGGTCCACCTATGACGATAATCCAACCATCAAGCATATATAAATGGTGCGAAAAGGTCATCCTCGCATCTCATAGTCATGTACCCTCTCACCTTAGCCATGTATCGGTAATTAGAAAACATGGTCTTCACCATAGCGTGGAAACATCTATATCAATCTACCTATACTTCACCAGTGCCAAGTAACACTATGAGACAAAGAAGTATAGAATGTATCAATGCTGATACTATGTCAATCATACGTAGCAAATCATCTCTAATAGTGTTCACCCTATCCCTATTGGGAAGGGTGGTGGATGAAGAAATGGTCTGATCTAGAACCTCTATGGCTCGTGTCAATTTGTCAATGGTAGAAGAAAATAGCTTATCCTTGGCATCTCTAGAATCAACCGATCTATGTGAGGAGCGGTTGAGTATCCCCTCTATACACTAGGCTCTCTTGAATCCGCTGACCCTCTATCTGATGCCATGTAATAGATAAAATGGATATATGCGGAAGTAAAAACAAGAATATATATATTTCTCTGCACATGTACATTATAATCATCTAGTTTAAATGAAATATATATATATGTACATACAAATTTAAGAAACATACATGTTACAAATTTAACCATCTAGTTTAAAAATTAATATATATACATGTACATACAAATTTAAGAAACATACATGTTACACATACATGTTACAAATTTAAGAAACATGTACATGTTATAATATATATGTGTAGATACAAATTTAAACATATACATATTACAAATTTTCTAATGAAAGAGGCTTTGAGTTATGGTTCAATGTAGATGTAGATGTACATTGAAAGTAAGGGATCCTATTAGGTGTTAAGTGGTATTAGGTAGATTATTAGTAGGCACTAGGTCGTATTAATCATATTAAGTCTTAAGGGGTCGTATTAGGTCTTATTACAAGCATGTTAGGTCCTAAGCGGTCCTATTACATCTTATTATATATGTTAGATCTCAATTGGTCTTGATAGGTCCTATTGGCTCCTATTAGTCCTATTAGGTCTTAATAGGTCTTATTAGTCCTAACTAGTCTTAATAGGTCCTATTAGCTCCTATTAGTCCTAATTGGTCTTAAAATAGGTCCTATTAGTTCTTAAGGGTCCTATTAGGTCTTATTAGTAGGCATTATGTCTTATTAATCATGTTAGGTCTTAATTGGTCATATTAGTCACATGTTAAGTCTTAATTAGTCTTAAGGGTCCTATTAGGTATTACTCATGTTAGGTCTCAAGGGGTCCTGTTATGTCTTATTAATTATGTTAGATCTTAATAGTGTTATCTCTATTTTGAGAATTAAGTATTGTCATTAGTATTGAAGAAGATTAATTGGTTAACTATGCTATTCAGTCAGTAAAAGGAAGAAATACAAGCTACATATACTACTCAGTTACCTATATAAGCCTTCATATTGAGTAGTCACAAGGCAGTACCGAGAACTAAAAGGAAATAGTTTTAGCCGAGCACTAGAGCAGCATTACTGAGCATCCATAAACACTAAGCAGACTGGACACCAAGTACCAGCGTATTTACCAAATAGTATTGATAGTGTTTACCGAGCAATCTAGGAAATGGCATAGTAATCAGTTTTGGCACATTTATCTATGCAAATGGTTATAACAGAATCAACAAACATTTTACCAAGATCGAGGATCATTTATTGTACATGTAATCATTAAATGTGATGATGATCTCTATGTAATTATAGATCTAGGTTATTTTCCTAAGATGATGTAAACCTAATTAGGTCATGAAGGTTAGGCGGTGATGGAAATCATAGCAATATGCTATATATTTGTATTTCATGACATTTTGATGAGAATTTTTGACATAAGAATGCGAAGGACAAGAAGGAGATCTTGAAGTAAGTAGACATACTTTAAACTTTAGTTTTTAGACAAGGTTGAGCAGCATTTTGAGATATTCAGTCAAGGCTACCGAGTAGTACAGAAAAAAAATATCTACACATTAAGGTGATATATATTGATATTTCATAGATCTGTTTCAGACAAGTATAAGTTTTCAATTAAAGATACTTTATGTTATTCTCTAATCATTGTAACATAGTTGGCAAAATCTCTTAACCGAGTAGACCTAACAGTCTTGTTGTAAATCTCTTAACCGAGTACACACTCAAGTAGTGTTGTTGAAATCCTTTAACCAGGTAGATTTAGTCAATCTTATTGTTACTCCTTATAGGGTAAGATCATCAGAATTGATCACAACTTGTAGCCTTAACTCGCATACTTTATTATTTGTAGTAGTAAAGAATTTGGGGGTGTCATCCCCACCGCATTTTTTACCTTCTCACAAGGGTTTCTTTGTAACCAAAATACTTGTGTTATGTGATTAAATTGTTATTTGTTTTCATGCAATTTACATTTACAGGTTAATTGAATGAATGATGCATACAATAGATTCAGTTTGATAGATTGGTTTTCTACTGTTTGTTGATTAAGTTTGAAGTTAAAAGTTTTTGAGGGCAGTAATTCACCCCTCCCGTCTCAGTACCTTATCTCTCCATTCCAACAATTGGTATCAGAGCTCATATCTCTTATTAGACGGTTTAACCACTAAAGAGCTAATATCTAATCATGGATAGATACAAGTTGGACAAAACTATAGAGAGTCAAAAGATTCAGATGTAGATGTTTATTGAGCAATACAAGCAAGATAAGGATGCATTGAAGAAGTTACTAGTTCAAAGAAAGAACTTGGCTATTCTAGAAAATGAGACTAACTACCATGAAGAAGAGATTGATGACTTATTTGATAATATTGGATCTAGTTCAAGCAGTATTATTGATGGTTCTAAAAGTTTAATTTCTTATTTGTCTGAGAAAAATCTTCATTTGACTGAACAAGTGAAAGCCTTGCAGATCGGTCAGGAGACACAAATGGTGAGAATGATTGATATGATAAACAATGCTAGACAAGTAGAACAAGAGAGAAATATGGTTGTTGAAGACAAAAGATAGATGACTAAACAACTACAAGTAAAAGAAACTGAAATAATAAGACTTACCGAGAATCACTTTGAAATATCCAATTAGATGATTATTGTAAACTAGGAGATCAACCGAGTAAATGGTGAGTTGTCAAGAAAACTTGAAGATATTTGAGTACTCAGGGAAGAAAATGAAAAACTTAAAAATGAAGTGAAGATGCAGCTTCAACACAATGAAATGATGAAAAAGGCTAAAGACAATTCTAAGAAAATTGATGATTTTCTGATTAGTCAAAGAGAACTTGGAAGCACCACTGGTGATCTGGTTTATGAAACCAAATTACAATACCTGGTGTGATACCTGCAGTATTGTAGAATTCAACACAAAAATTGAGAAGATTAACAACAAGATTGCAAACCAAAAAATTGATCCATTCTATTTGAATATTGGAGTTTATCCAAATCTGATGGATCCCAAAGGTCATTAGAATCCCTTGGAAATGAAATGAAGAGACATCATAATATTTATTAAAAATAAACTATTCAAACTATCAAAAATTATCAAAAGACTATATATAAAAATTAGGCCCACTTGGAGAAGGCATAACTTTCTAGTCCTAGCCTAGAAATGCACCGAAGGCCCTCAAAAATGAAGTTTACTAAAACATAGGAAATTTTGAAAAAATAGATTTCAGTATTTTCCCAGTGTAATCCTAAGCATTCCTCCCCCCTTGAGAGGCAATGGGCCCCATTGCACTAATCTGCTACAACAGATGAGGAAATTGTTCTTCAATTTGTTCCTTAGTAAACCACTTGCCTTGATGAGAATGTTGGCCAGCTTGAACCACCCGATAGAGAGGAATGTTTTGATTTTTCAAAGTCTTTAAATTGACTTAAGTAACATGGTCACATTGGACTAGAACAATAGTAGATGGATTTAACTCTGTAGCTTGAATGTGTTTTGTAGCTTGGGAAATATCCAACAAAGGAGGAAAATAGGGTCTCAACAATTCCACATTGAAAACTAGATGTAGTCCCAAAAATAGTTTGTATACATTATGTGAAGTGGATGTTTTTCGTATGTTATAGTTGAATGTATATTTGTAAATAAAAACCTGAAATAGAAATCTCTGATTAACAACTATACTACTCTTATAAAATGCATCTAAGAAAATAAAAAACTAAATTAGTAAGGGTACATGATTGATGACCGCCATTTGAGGCTAACCTACATAATTCTTTGTATGGTAGTTACACTTCCTATATTTAAGGATCACATGCCATGTGTAATTCAGTCCTCTTCTTCTGCTTCTAATTTGATGGCAGTTGATTTATTCTTCTTCAGTTTGGTGTTGTTGTCCCAAATTACAACATCATCATCTGATGGCCACATGTACCCCTTCAGCTCCTGCAATAGCTTTATTTGTTTATTCCACCTGGAGTCATTAATGGCTTTTGTGTCAACAACAAACTTGGTGTTTTCATTTTCAACTTTGATCATATCATCCAAAGTGTTCTTTAAATTGTTCGTGTCTAAGGAACCATCATTATTGATTAAGGCCTCCTATTTGATTACCAACTCAAGCATGCCTGACATCCACTCTTCTAGACTTATAATGTTAACCATCATTCCCATCAATTAGAGGTAGATATTTACTATAGCCTTGGCCACACATTTCCATCTTAGATTTTATCTGGTTTGTTTTACCCTTGAAGAAACTCCAAGTGGTGCCTATCAGCTCTATCTTTTTTGCCACCTCAACAACAATCTATGGGATGTCTGATTAGGACCATTGCCCTCAGGTAATGCCTTAGAAATCTCATGTCATTTTTTTCATATTAGGAATATCTTGAACTGCTTACCTTTAATGAATTGATCATCACTGAGAAATTCCTCCTGATAGATTTCTCTCTCATCCTTGCCAAGAAACAAAGACAATTCGTCTTCCTCTTATAAGACTACTTTAAAAAAATATGAATTTAAAAAGAAACAAAATTTATTATAAATTTATAAAACTTAAATTATAAAATATTAATTTAGTTATACATGAACTAAATATTATTTATTATATATTCGCTTCATTAAATGGTTAAGTTTTGTGGTATCCGTCGATCAAGTTGTTGGCACTTCAAATTTTTGAGGCATAAGTTTCATGATTCTTACAAATTTTATGTATTCAACAAAATAATTTTATTTTAAATAACTGGCTACATAAAAAAAAAATTCCAAATTCATTTGCAAAATTGCCAGAATTTTCATTAAAGTCCAAAAAGACCTAGTTTCAAATAATGTTTAAAAAATTGTTAGTGTTTCTTTCATTTTAGGAAAAAACCCTAGGTCAACTTTTTTTGTTTCTATTTGATCGTTACTTTTTGTAGATCACTTAAAAACCTTATAAAGCATGTGCTTTACTAAATAATCGAGGGAGCCCATAATACTTAGACTTCCTTTTTACCTAAGCCGATACTTTATATTTTCCCTAAGTCTGATCCCTGATGATTTTTGTTTATTTCCCTAAGTCCTAATGATATATTTTACTAAGGTTTTGTCATTGATCAAAGAACTTAATCTCCTTTCAATCCAATGGTTGTCGCACATCCACAAAGCAAATTTTTATTCATTGTGATCTTGTGACAACCATCGATGCAGGGGACAACTCACCGTTTATGTCAAGTGGGACCATTTCATCTGATTAAATCACATCCCTTCAATGTGGAAGATCTATCGGCGTACATACAGTGGCCCTGGTCACTGAGCATATGTAAGAGACTAACAATTTTCTTTTAATCTGACATTGTCATGCATCCGCAAAGAAAACATTTACTCATTGCAATCTTGTGACAGCCGTCAATCTCTCTTTGAGTCATATGTTATCACTGTGGGTCCAGTCGGAAGGAAAAAGACCATCGGCCGTTGGATTTTGTATCTAACGGTAGCAATATATCTAATTATATTCATGATGAAAGGTATTCAATTTTAACTTTTATTTACTATATATTTATATCAAAATATAAAAGCTCAAGTACATTAAATATTATTTCTATCATTCATTCTCAATATAATAAAAACATAAAAAAAATTGCAATTTTAAAGATGAAAAAATGTTCAAATCAATATTTCTCTATTCGTATCAATACTAAAATCATTAACATTTTCATAAAATTGATAATCAATGATATAATTATTTTCACTCGCAACATATCTTATATCTAATTCTCATGTTCTTTTATGAAATTCTTCAAATTATTTATATAACAACAAATAATTAAATTATTAAAAAAATTATAATTACTATAATGCAAAATTCAACAAAAATAAATTAAAATTAAATCAATAACAAAAACATAATAAAATAAAAAAATTCTATATAATAAATATTCAATCATATTCTATTATTTTTTAGCAAATTAAACTAACACAAATTTAAATCACACACACAAAAAATATTAACCACATTTCAAACAATGTTTATGAAATTTAAATAAAGCTTAAATCCTAATTATTACTTTAATTAATACTCTTCAAAATATTATATAGAATCATTAACACATTAAATACCTGATAGATCCTAAAACAAATACAATCAAGGTGAATACATAAACTAAACAATTTCGGATATAATAGTTTGTTGCACCTAAATCTGATTTTCCAAAACATTTAATTCAATTACAATATTTGCAATCATATAGAGTACAAAACTGATTTAAATATTCTATTTCAATATTTAATTTCAAAGTATATTGAAATTGTATAATTATGTTACTAAATTCTTAATTGTACCTTATATAACATAAGTTAACTGTGTCACATTTCACATAAGATGACATCGATATTATACATCAATTTGTACACCTAATATATGTGAGCTTATACAATCATACATGCAGACCCTAAATAAAACTTCATCAAAACCCTAAAAATGAACTCTAAACGAAATCATTTAAGTAAAATAATAACTCATTGAATATCATCTACATTAATATTTATATAAATTTGTATTATAATAAATATATTTAAATAAAATTGTTAGTGTTTTTTCAGCAACCAACTGACTATGTATTCTCATGTTCTCATGATTGTAGCGGGTTTTCTGTAAACATTAAGCGACTGAGGGAATGCAATAGTTTTGTTCTTTATAAGATTGCAAATATTATAATTGAGTGAAATGTTTTTTATTATTGGATTTATATTTTATCAACTACTTTATCTGAAATCGGTTACTTATTCTATTATCCTTGATTGTATTTGTTTTTATAAATTTAGAACATTGAAAAGGGTCTCCTATGATTGTTGCATCATTGTTGAACTTTATATGATTGCAAATATTGTAATTCAATATAATCTTTTGGATTATTGGATTTAGTTGTTAGTGAGTACTAAATCCGAAATTGTTAACTTTTTTCTTCTTTGTAGCGTTCTTGTTCTTGAAAATATCTTCACTGTGTCCTAGATCTTTATGTTTCTGTGTCACGTTATGATCCACCTAAGTTTTCATGTTTGTAGCTGGTCTTTTGTCTTCCCTAGTATTCACTTAATCTTGGGATGTTTTCATTCCATTGGGATGCCAGTATGAGAATTTTGTTTACCAATCATACTGATCATCCTTACAAACCATTTATTAAACCCATCACTGATTCAATTCAAGATGGCATAGTAGATAGATACGTATTGTAAGCCTGGCTCTATGCAAGTCCATCACATCGCATTTATTACATTCCTCTGAATATCATCTCCTGCAATTATTGTTAAGAGTACAACACACTCTACAGCACCGCCCTTTTATTTTATAAATAGTCAATAATAGTGAGGATTCAAATACTTGCATATGAATACTTGAAGGAAATTCACAACACACAACAATTGGAAACTTTAAGAGAAGCACATAGTATCAGGGAACTTCAAGAGAACTCAGACCAACATCTGGGATTTAAACAAACTTACCGTACTTTGATTCATTCTCGACGATTCTTCCCTCCTCCATTTCCTACAAATTTTGTTTATTTGAATACCAAAAAGTATTTAGTAAAGTTCATTGGGAAAAATATTTAGAATAATACAGGTACCTACCAATATGATGAACCTGATTTTAACCAATATAATTTGCGGAAAATATCTTGCAACCTCAAAATATATTGATTTGATAAATATTGGAATCTTAGAATGGTATAATTGAATCAAGAATAGAATGACTTCATAACTTCTCTTCAAAACTGACATAAAACTTTTAGACATAATATTAGAACATAAATATTAAATTTACGAATTGTTAAATGAGCTCATCAACAACCGAGAAATGCTGAATATAAAAGTTACAGGAGTGATTATTATCGATAGGCCAAAATTATGGTTACAAATACAATGCTATTATATAATAATTTCTTTAATAAAGGTGTACACATAAATATTTGTCTTTCATTTTAAATTAGATATTACTTTTAGAGAATTTTCTTCTTTGCAAGGTACCACACTATGTCTTACATTAAATTGGTTTTCATCTGGTTATTAATAAATTGTGAACTACTTTGTAGAAATGATGCAACAAAGAACACTTGTAATTAATGACTTCTTTCAACACGTGGATATTCAAAGAATACATGAAGAAGAAAGAACTTCAGGATTGTTTGCACAAAGCTTACTACAAGCAAGAGGACTAATAACATATCATCCAGCATCATAAAGAAAAATTTTCCACTTTTACAAGGATCCATATATATCAGAATTGGAGTCTTGTGACACATGCAATCAAATGGAGGTTCATCATATCCCAAGCGAGATATGGTTTCAACCAACATCAATCACATCTAAAACTGAATACTTGTCTTTGATACATGGCAAGCCAATACAACATCTTTACAGAACCTTTGCTATCATGGTCAAATATACCACTTGCATTTTGCATCAAGGTCAAACATAGTGTGGAACCAACAGGTCATATAAAGATGGGGACCATGGGGACCATAGGGACGTTACTTATGTATGCCCATGTGTGAACGTATAAAAAATATTGTAAGATAAAAAATACCTACATGGACCCAAACCACTCGTAAACTCTACCCAGCTATTAATCTTCCTACATGCAACTGGGGTGTACTTCATCAAACATTGGAACACCTTTACTAGTTTGATGATTTGAACCCCATGACAGATCAACCCATTGGCCCTAATGCTATTCTTTAAGGCTGTAAGCTTACTCATTTTGTCGTAAACTAGATCTATACTCCTTGTTTATAGAATACTTATGATTTATAATTTTTTTTTTAAAATCCTCTTTGCAAGAAAATAAATTATTAGAATTATTGCATGTAAGCTTCAGTTACATCCTAATGCTATATTTTATCAACCATGTACAAAAAAATTAACTCTTCCATTAAATGTACTAAAAAATAAATACATAGATTAATTGAATAATCAAAAAAACAATACTTCCTCTTGGAGTAATTTTAGGGTTTTTTGAGAAGTCTCATTTCTTCTTTATTTAGCCTCCAAAATCTGCATTTGTGTCAAAATGTTCATAAATCTGCAAGAAATTTACCCTATCAAAATATAAAATTTGACTTCATCAGATGAAAAATATCGTTATACCTTTGCTTAGGTCAAATTGGCCTCATTAGAGTTTCTATTTTCAAAATACCCTAATCGTGCCCTAAGTTGTTATATTTTCAAGTTACTTTTTGAAACACTTAAGGGCTCATATGTGCACGTGGTCTTTATATCCTTTAATGTTCGCTGAATCTCACAACTAATTTGATAAGTCCTCAAACATCTGGTGATTCAGCAACAAAGCCATTTTTTGTTGTTATGTCTCCTCGGTCGCGTAATCTCAAGTTTGCAACTGACAGTTAATAAAATGATCTGGCAATTCGGTGATAATGCAATCTCTCATTCTCTTGATTTCTAGCAGTCTCCTTAAAACATTTGGCAATCCAGCTTAGCATTTATCTCATGTTTGCTAGATATAATGGTGAAGTTTTAGATGGACCAATGATTACGCGAGAACCATAGCTGAAAGTCAAGATCAATGGTTAGTATCTTATCTCAGTGTTTATTTTTCAGTGCATGAAAGATTCATCGATTAAGCGAACATGTGTTTGCTCAATCTCCAAAACTCAGAGTTTAAGCACAAAATATTAAGAGATTCAGCGATCAAAGGTGTTTTTTTATTCATTCTCTTAATCTGCAAATGCCTAGATGATAGTGACGATAAGTTATTCAGCGATTCAGAGAACACGGTATTCACTTAAACTCACAAAGATATAGCTTAAGGTATTTTTATCTAGAGATCTATCGATAAAGGAAAAACATGACAAGATAGTGGTTCTTCCATTCAGTGAATAAGCAAATAAAGGATATTGCTAGATCTCATGACAGAATGGTAAAGTTATAAAATATCCAGCGAATGAGCGACAACCATTAATGAAGATAAAGATCAACGATCAGTGTATGATCTCAAGAAAGAACTATAGTTAAGGAATTTCTTCAGTGACTCAGAGATAAAATGTGTTCGCTAAGTGTCCCATTATAACTAGGGTTAACATAACCATTCAGAGATCGCGAGAACAATCCATTCGCTGGATCTCATGATTAAAGTTGAGTTAAGTGTTTCATTAAGAGATTATGTGAATAAACTTTCAGTCACTAGATCTCATGATATAACCAAGGTTAATGAAATGATTCAGAGATTACATGAAGACTATTCATTCGCTCAATCTATAAAAGAACAGTGAGTTAAGTGAAGGATTCAGAGATCACATGAAGACTATTCTTAGAAGGTAACTATACTTAGTACACTCATCTAGCGATTTAGGGAAAAGGATGCAGTCTCCAGATCTCATAATCAAACTAAAGTTAATAAAATATTAAGAGATCACAAGAATGGACTTAGTCACTGAAACTCTAATAAAAGGAAAAGTTAAGTCCAAGATTTAGAGATTCAGAGAGAGCTCTTGGCCATTGGATCATGGAATCTCTAAGAATCCTTTTAGTCACTTGATCTCTAAAATACCTAAGTTGAGTTTTCATTAATGAAAAAGGAAAAAGGCTGTCAATTACGTGGAAAATTACTTTCCCAGGATGGATAAAGTGTACAAGATAGCCAATCAAATAGCACTTGAGGGTTTTTGTCAATACTTGAGAATTTTTTACCGTGACACCATAATGATTTTCCTCTTTCTCTATAAAATTTAAAAGGCTGTCAACATCTTACATAGCTACTAGCCATTTTCAAAAATTGGTGTCAAGTAGAGTTGAATGCTGAGGTGGTTGAAGGAAGATTGCGGTAATCCTTATAAAACCCATGGATTAAATGATAAGGATATATTAAAAAGACATTCTTGAAGTTACACTCAATCATTTTCAAAAAAGCATTTGAGTTTTCTAAAGAGTATTGCAGTGAGAAATTCCAGAGCCAAGTGTTGCAAAATGTGAATTGCACACAGAAAATTGCAAAGCTGAGTGTTCAGAACAGAATTGTAAAAATGAGTCAGTCAGAATCAAGCATAGTTTTGTCTAGTGAGGGAGCTATAAAATATGGAGGTGAATAAAAGGGAAAGCCTAATTTCTCAGAATAATTCATTAAATTGCTTCTTGGTTCAAACTAGAACAAAAAGGTTAGTGATGAAGTTTTTGTTGACCTCATGGAAAATTGTAGGGATCTTGATACTCCATCATGTTCTAGTTTTATGTTATTGTTGTCATATTTTTACACACCTTTGGAGGCCTAGTTACTAGATGAGCTACAGTACCCTATTTTGTGTTATTAAGTGGTCTTGCTTAATTTTTTTGTTCATTTTCATTGCAAAGTACATGAAAGGGAAAAGAGATAAAAAAACTACATCTAAGATTACATGTATCAATATTTTGAATATGCTGTAAAGAAGGAAAGAACTGAAAAAGAAAATTTATCTGAGATCACACATGCCGTTAGCATAGCCATTGCTAGAATTGCATAAATGAGTGAAAATATACATATACAATGAATATAAGGTATAGGGGTACCAGACATTGCCTGGTATTGAGTCTATCTCCATAGTGTGCCCGGTGTGCTCCTATGATCCTGAACATGCAAAGAGAGAGAAAAGAAAGGGGTTAGATCCAATGGATCTAAGAAATGCCTGGTATCATAGTACCTACCTACAAGCATGCATATGTGCACTTAGCTATACACCTCTGTTCACAGGTTGTGCTCAGTGTTAGCACATGCAAAAAATTTCATGGCTGCTGGTCTCTGGCATAAACCCTTAGGTCAAAATTCAAAAAACTAGCCGTTGGTGTGAAAGCCCTTTGTTTTTCCCTGGCCTTGTTCTAATTTCCTGTTACTTTATTCAAGCCACTTAAGGGTCCTAATATGCATGTGCTTTATATTTTGGTTGGCCCCAGTGTTAACTTTTCCTAAGTTTCTACCCCGGTGGGCTTTAATATTTCCTAAAGTCCCCTGCGCCTAATATTTTTCCTAAAGGCCTAAGTCCTACGCTTTAATCTTCCTAATGTTTCAGCTTTGTATTTTCCCTAGGCCCAACTTTGACACCATCTCCATCTAACGGTCAGCGTAAGTTCTCATAGACTATGTCAGAGGCTTGAAATCTTACGCCAGCCATTGATCTCATTTGTCTCAAATGTATCTTTGGCGGTGGTCCCAGTGTCAGGTGGGCTGATTTGGAGCTTTTTTATTGGTCCACATAGTATGAGGTGGAATCTTGTCAGTGGGACCTAATATTTTGGATGTGTCAGTGGGCCCTGATCCTATCAGTGAATCGAAGGTCGGCGTATGATCTTATGGGTTTTGTCAGAGGCTTAAGATCTTGCGACAACCATTGATTTTGTTTTGTGTTAGAGGGTTGTCAAAGATGTGAGGAGATTCTTGATCTAACGGTGGGTGTGTAATCTGATAGAATCTCAGATGGGTATGCGAACTTCAGATGACCATTAATTCTTCCATGCTTGTGGTGTTTCAAAAGTGGGTTCGATTGCCAGATGGTTTCTATGTGCCACGGTGTGTTGAGTTGTCTACCTTTCATTCATTCGTGCGGTGATGAATTGAATTATGTCAGTGGGGCCAGGCTTTTTGAGTTTCAGTAGTTTTGACATTGTCAAAGCATCGACGGTTGGCGTATAATCTGAAGGGTCTTTTCTGACACATGCGAAGATGAGACGACTGTTGATTATCTTGTAAGTGGGCCCAGGTGGGGTCTAAGGTCTCAGTGGTCTAGATAAATATGTTTAGCAGCCTGAAAAGTTTCAATGGGTTTCACTCATTCATGTAATGAAGTGGCGGTGCTCCAAGTTGACTGGCGATTCAACAAACAAGCATTCACGTAATCGCTAAATCATTTGGCAGAAGTAAAAAGTGTTCTGCGAACTGGCAAAAATCTTTGTCCCTAGTTTGCTAAATTTGACTAGGGTCTTTTAAAAGGTAAATCATAAAGACCACAAAACATAGAGGGATCGAATGATCAGGACTTAAAATTGATCGAGATTCAAATTTTGACCGTTGATTTACTGTAAGTGCCATAAGGTAGCCGTTTATTTTTAAATTTGAATTTGCAGAGGGTTCCTGCGACCAGAAGGACTAAAATTCAATACAGAAGTGACTGGTGCTGGTTGGAGATGATCTATTTACTGTTGTAGTGTGGTCCAGGGTGTTCTTTGATCATTTTCAGGGTTTGTACTGTGTGGTTTTGTGCTCAAGGCATGTTGCAGGGTTGACATTTTGAGTGTTTTTGTGGTTCTTAGTACCTTCACAGAGAATTTTTCATGATTGAGGATCAATCTGGGGCTTGTCTTCTCTTGATTGCTTGGGTTTCTTCCCCTATGATAAATTTGTAGCCATTTCCAGTTGGTTGGGTGGTTGAAACCCTTACCCTAGCTATTCGAAGCTTGTTGCATACTAAATTCTTTTGGGATTCCAATGCAGCTAGTGGTATAAATGGTAAAATGTTTTACTTTGTAAGGGTTCCTTCTTCTACAAATTTTTGAGGAGAACTGGTTCCATGAAGGGTCCTTTTCTTGTAGATTTTCTCTACTTCTTTGCATACAGAGTGTTCTTTTCTCCTTTGTTGGCTCAGAGAATATGATATGTATTGTAACTGATTTGTCTTATGTATGAGGGTTTGGTATATTCTTACTGTTATTAGATTGTCTCCATTTGAATTTCAAACTTATTGATTGAAGCATCAATGGTGTTTCCATCTTTCTATTTGCACTTCCTTTGTGTCTACAATAGAGTTGTTTTCGCAGAAGCAACTAGGTTTGGGATTGGTTTTCAGGTGTGTATGAACTGGGATATCAAGGGTATCTTATGTTTGTCTTTCAGTGGATGCTGGTTAATGTATTACTTGTTTTTAGGTCTCTTCTAAGGGGAGAGTTAATATCCTTTGAATAGGTGATAGGACATTTGGGTACACAGGTGGATTGTTGAAGTGTGACCTAATTAATGGTGTATGTTTGGTGTAAGGCATCAACATATTTGAATGTATTGCTTTCTTGTTTCATAGCTCTTTGTTGCAATAGGGTATTTGACTATGTGGCCCATTGGACAAGGCACTGGTTTATGAGAGACTGTGTATCTCAGGGGTCTCTTCAACCCAAAATTAAAATCATTCAAATCAAATACTTTTCCCTTTCATGTTGGTAGTAGTAATAGTATGCTCTCTCTAGTCTTTAGACTCATTCTATGTAAATAGGGCTATTGCATAAGAATTGCTTTCATTGGGGTACATGATACCTAAAGGGGTTTGAAGACTATTCCACAATAGTCTATCTGCAGGCCTATTGTTTATCATGAGGTGTCTTGAGTGTGTAGATAAAGAAATACCCACCTGAGTGATGTGGAGCTCAAAGAAGAAGGAGGATGTTCTTTATCCTCATCAATTGGAGTGTTTTCTTGTCAAACTTGAGTGTCTAACCTGAAATTCAAGCCCATCTTTTGATTCAAGTTTGGTCCTACAAGGAAAAGCTCCAACAAACTGGCGACTCTGTTGGGGAAGAAGTAAAAGACAACAAGCCCCCTTGCTTGGCTGGATCATCGCGGAGTCTAGTTATGTGACCATAGAAAAGAGTCACATAGACAAAACACATTTGTAACATCTTCTCACTGCATGCTGAGTGGCGACTCTGAAATCTCTGTTTGATCACTGCAGTTCCTGATAGATAGTGTGATATCCTAGTGTAGTTTTGGTTGATTGGAAGAGGTACAAAGAAAGGTAAAAAAATTTCATCTTCAAGGAGGTGGTGACTCTACACAACAAAGAATCTGATGGAGCTGCATGGTAATTTCTAGATCTACCCTGCCTTCCAGTTAACAAAGTCTTTTGCTACAAAACTCTCAGGTATTTTTCTAAATAAAAAAGGGATCTAAAATGTCTCCTTATTAAGTGATCAAGCACTAAGAAAAGGATAAGGTGTGAGTAGAGGTTTGCATACTTCAAAGTTTCAGTTGTATTTTTGCAAAATTTTATGGAAGTTGTGCATTAAGTTATGATGAATATGCATGATGAGGAGATTGCATTATTAGACCAAGGCATCTAGAGGGATTGCATAAGATTGGTGAGATTAAAAGTGGGAAGTAGGAAGGAGTTGTCAATACCTTTTTTCTATGACAGGTTTTGTGAGGCATATGATGAGCTTCCGGGGGGTATTGAGTTTCCAAAAGTTGTGTTCATTGGTTTGTTTTTGGAGCTCTATTTTCCTGAATCAACCCATTGGGGAGCCTCCTTGTATGAAGAATATTATGTGTATATTAGGGATTGGATACTTAATGATGTTGATGTTGAACTTGAAGATGCATTTGGGGTTGTTCTTGGTAATACTATTATTGAGAATGATGGAACCTATGAAGGAGATGTGTCAAGTGATGACACTCTTTCTTGTAATCATTGGAGTGATGCTCTTTCTCAATATGGGGTAGAAGATTTGTGCAGTCAGTTAGATGAAGAAAAGGACTAGATGAATGAAGATGTTGCTGATGATTGTTTATTAGAGGATGGTGTTCTTGAGGATAGTTGTTCACTTCATAGTGAACAAATTTTAGATTTTTTGTCTTGTGAATATCTCAGATATTCAGGGAGGGATGGCTCTGAGTTCTTACATCCAACACACATTGATTTTGACCGAGAGCATAAGTCAATAGGGTCTGACTTTGACATGTGTGCCTCTAATTCTTTTGTTACCCCAACACTACTTGTTGGCAACCAAGTGTAGTATGATTCATCAGATGATGAGGTCATCAGTGTATTTTCATCTTCAAGTGATGCTGATATTCCTGAGGTGGTTTTGAGTACTGATTGGGAAAGTTGTATAGATTTTGAGTCTTGTCTTGATTCTGGATCTTTTGCTAGGCCATGGAAGGATGGCCAGTCAGTCACTCTAATTTCACATGCTCATGATGGATGTGCTGATGTTCTTCCTCCTGCCCACCGGAAATTTTTTGGTTTGTCAAATGCAGACAAGATGCAACATGTGCATATGCATGATGTCTCATGCACACTAGAGCCCTCCTCATGTAGTGACTCTGCAAGAGAAGAGGTAGAAGGACATGACAGTGTCTTTTCTTGTCATAGAAACTGCAGTGATGAACAAGTTTCTTGTTTATATCCTTTTCCTTCTTTTGATAAATATGATACTGATGGTGACAGTATTGAGGACCTTATCTTTAATAATTGGGACAAATTTTATTTTGGTAAAAATGATGATGCAGATCAAGTGTCCTACTGTCACAAAATTTATGAAGAAGACCTTCACTTAGTTCATGGTTCAATTAGTGAAGACATCATGGAGGAACCAAGTTGCTTAGTGGTTGAGGCAATGTATGAAGGGAAATCAGAGGATCCAAGTCCTTCCCAGCTAGGTACTTTTGTAGTAATGCATGATGCTCCATATGCTCCATTTTCTGATGCATTACTAGATGAAATTTTTATTTTTTTTAGTCATCATGAAGAAGTAAATGATGTTCCTTACTTCTTGGAATATGAGTATGAATGTAATAGCTATGACTAGAAAAACATGGGTAGTGATCAGTACAATTTTATTCTTTAGCCCATGGTTATTCACATATGTTGGCAATAAGGTGATCAGGATATTTTTAGATGGTTGGCCATATATGTAGATCAAAATTAGATTTTTGATTCAGGAGGGTCACTAGTTTTCTTTTGGTGGCCTGGGGCCATCATGTAAAAGTTGTAATGCTTGTAAATGTTTGTAAATATTTCCCCTTTCTATTGTGTGTTTCCCTTCCTGTCTCCCTAGTTCGATTGCCAGTTTCTGAGGTCCCTATTTTTGTTTTATGGGTGGTTTGCTCTCCCAGAGATCTGATTTCTTACATGGACACAAGTCGCCCATCATTCCCAAACAGAGCCACTATTAGCATGTGCAAAAAATTTCATGGCTCCTAGTCTTTTCCCCTGGTACCTATAGTGTTTTTCCGAGTCTTTGGCATAAACCCTTAGGTCAAAATTCAAAAAACTGTCATTGGTGTAAAAGCCCTTTGTTTTGCCCTGGCCTTGTTCTAATTTCCTGTTACTTTATTCAGGCCACTTAAGGGTCCTAATATGCACGTGCTTTATATTTTGGTTGGCCCCAGTGTTAACTTTTCCTAAGTTACTACCCCGATGGCCTTTAATATTTTCAAATTTATTTTCAAATTTGAATTTGCAGAGTGTTTCTGCAACCAGAAGGACTAAAATTAAATACATAAGTGACTGGTACTGGTGGGAGATGATCTGTTTACAGTTGCAGTATGGTCCAGGGTGTTCTTTGATCATCTGCAGGGTTTGTACTATGTGGTTTTGTGCTCGAGGCATGTTGCAGGGTTGACATTTTAAGTGTTTTTGTGGTTCTCAATACCTTCACAAAGAATTTTTCATGATTGAGGATCAATCCAAGGCTTTTCTTCTCCTGATTGCCTGGGTTTCTTCCCCTGTGATAAATTTGTAGCTATTTCCAGTTGGTTGGGTGGTTGAAACCCTTACCCTAGCTGTCTGAAGCTTGCTGCATCCTAAATTCTTTTCAGATTCCAAGGTAGCTAGTGGTATAAATGATAAAATGTTTTACTTTGTAAGGGTTCCTTCTTCTGCAAATTTTTGAGGAGAACTGGTTCCATGAAGGGTCCTTTTCCTGTAGATTTTCTCTACTTCTCTACATATAGAGTGTTATTTTCTCCTTTGTTGGCTCAGAGAATATGATATGTATTATAACTAATTTTTCTTATGTATGAGGGTTCGGTATATTCTTACTATTATCAGATTGTCTCCATTTTAATTTTAGCCTTATTGATTGAAGCATCAAGGGTGTTTCCATCTTTTTATTTGCACTTCCTTTGTGTCTGCAATAGAGTTGTTTTCGCAGAAGCAACTAGGTTTGGGATTGGTTTTCAGGTGTGTATGAACTGGGATATCAAGGGCATCTTATGTTTGTCTTCCAGTGGATGCTGGTTAATGTATTACTTATTTAGAGGTCTCTTCTGAGGGGAGATTTAATATCCTTTGAATAGGTGATAGCACATTTGGGTACACAGGTGGATTGTTGAAGTATGACCTAATTAATGTTGGATGTTTGGTGTAAGGCATCAACATATTTGAATGTATTTCTTTCTTGTTTCATAGCTCTTTGTTGCAATAGGGTATTTGACTCTGTGGCCCATTGGACAAGGCACTGGTCTATGAGAGATTCAGTGTATCTCAGGGGTCTCTTCAACCCAACATTAAAATCATTCAAATCAAATAATTTTCCCTTTCATGTTGGTAGTAGTAATAGGAGGCTCTCTCTAGTCTTTAGACTCATTCTATGCAAATAAGGCTATTGCATAAGAATTGCTTTCATTGGGGTATAGGATACCTAAAGGGGTTTGAAGACTATTCCATAATAATCTATCTGCAGGCCTATTGTTTATCATGAGGTGTCTTGAGTGTGCAGGTAAGGCAATACCCACCTGAGTGATGTGGAGCTCAAAGAAGAAGGAGGATGTTCTTTATCCTCATCAATTGGATTGTTTTCTTGTCAAACTTGAGTGCCTAACCTAAAATTCAAGCCCATCTTTTGACTCAAGTTTGGTCCTGCAAGGAAAAGCTCCAACACTCAGGACAGGTGCATAAAGGAGGGTCCAGAAATAGGCGACACCATGTTTTCACTAATGTGTTTGTTCCATGTGCACATATAGGTTACAACACCCATGATCAGTATTGAGTCTCCTAGTACCCTACACTGAACTGGTGAGGGTTGTCAAAAGCTCTATTCCCACAGAGTTTCTAGGAACCCTAAGCATCTCAAGGAGAGGCAATAAATCATGTGGGGGGCACTTAGTAAGTGAGAAGTGTCAGTGGAACACTCATGAATTGCAAAGAAAAATAAAAAAATAGCATGGTTAGAATAGGGCACTGGTAGATCCAAGAAGCATTCATCATTATCATGTTAAAGGTACACAAATCAAGGAAGGTACATTGCAGCATAAAATCAGTTTCAAGTCTGCATATCATAAGAATGCTATAACATGAGGAGTTCCTTGAACCATAATGAAGTTGTACTCAAGAATCCACAATAAATGATCAAATAATAGTCAGCAAATTGGCATGAGAATGAGCACCAATAGTACATCATCAAATGGATTCCAAGATATGTACCATAAGCTAAAACAATAGCTAGTGTCATGAGCAAGAAATCAAAATCAAAATAACAAAGGATGCAATCCTTCAAACCTACATCATGGGTCACTCACGGGTCATTCATGAGAAGAGAGATTAGAGAAATGATGCCAAAATCCTAAAGTAATATGATGCTCAGAGAAGATATGACGTGCAGCTCCAAAACCAGCAGATGAATGGCATCCGCTTCCATAGCAAGCATAAGAGGGGAAAGTAATGAAGTCAATAGCCAGCAGGATTTGTGCAATAAACATTCAATAAGAAAATCATAAAGCATGATCGAGCACTGACAGATTCAAAGGGTACACATCATCAACATAACAGAGAACAAGATAGTGTCATCAACTATACATTCAACAAATGGGCACTGTGAGGTTTATATAATAGTACCAATGAGGTGATACTTCTAGGAACAAGTCCCCATGATCAAGCTAATAAAAGGTCATAAGTTTACAGGCTTGGCTTGAAGTTCAAATGGTAGGTTCAATAAAATGAACCAATCCCTTGTGCTTTTGGCCTATGGAGGAAAGTAGTCAACCATGGAGATACCAGATGGTGCCACGATCAGCTATGTATAAAAAACTCATGAGTATCATGGCATGACAGGTGAAAAATACAATGAACATCAACAAATGTGAGTACACCATCTCAGGCCTTCAAGCATAGAACAATGAATATAAAGTAGGTGGGCCGCATCAATGCCACGCCAAGATTGAGGGTCCTCTAAAAGATCAAGCAATGAACATTAGCAGAAAATGATAAGCACACAATAGTGGCTATATATAATGAACCGGTAGCAGAGAAAGTTCACGAGACAAGTCATGGTAAGGATAACAGCCACCCAATACAAATGAGTGCACCCTGGTTTCATACCTGCGGGTCGTACATTATTAAATAGGAATGGTGCCCAAAAAATGGAGTCAACAACATAAATCAAATACCATACCTTGAAGCACGGGCTTTAAAATAGTGAGGATATAGCATTTGAAAACCATGATACCCGATCCAAATTCAATAAGAACTAGGTACATGTCGTTGGATCGAGCACCAATAGATATGGTGTCACATAAACAACATCAAGCATCAATGATGAATTAGTGATAGCACATACACGTAGTGCCCTAGGTCTTGGGCTACAAGCCACCAAGTATGCTCTAAAAAATCAAAGTTCTATCATAGAAACAAAGGCATCAATTCCAATAAAATGCAGAGAAGTTCAATATACAATCCCATTGGTACCATGCCCTAGCTCACAGGCGGTATACAGGCCTCAAATATTTTGAAAATAAGCATGCCCTAGTTATGAAGCTCAGTGTCAACCATCAGAGAAGCAATGCAATAAAGTACAACATCAGGGGACAATAATCAGAAATGCCATCAGTATACAATGGGGTCGATAGCACAAACCTGAGACTCTCCAAGTAACAGAGATTCAAAAGCAAATACAGAGATCAAAATCAAGATGCCCTAGCTTGCGGGGTCATCAAAATAACAATGTCCAAATTAATCAATAGTGGAACCTCAATGCAATAGTGCCCTCAATGATGGAAAGGGACAATAAATAGAAATGCCAATACATGCTAGAAATCAAATGCATAAGAAGATTGAAATAATACCATGCTACATAGAGAACAATATCAAATCACAGTGCCCTCAATTTTCAAAGGAACTATGAAATGAAATAGACTAGTAAATTCAAACAATGAATACTCGGTGCTCTCAAAGACACAGAGATAGCAATGAATAGAGAAATAAATGCTATGAATGAAAAATTCGGAAGCCTACCTCCAATAATCGATGCCATGAAGGAAAAGGGATAGATGTTTCCAAAACATAGCAGAAGGCCGAGTTCGATACTAGTACAAATAGAAAGTTTCCCAATGGGCAGAAGTGAAGTGTCATCCTTCCATTCTTGCTTGGATCATTTTTAACAGAAGGGTTTACGCTATTTGGAGGTGATTTGAATGTATTGAGTTGTCAATATTCTTTTATGTTGAGTAGAGAGTTTTGATATTTTAATATTAGGTGTTTCTTCATGTTAAGTGGATTTTTTAATATGTAAATACTTTCAAAATATGTTTTCCCCTTTTGATATTGGGTTGAGAGCATTTTTTTTAAAAGTACATAAAATCCACTTTATTTGGCATAGGAGGAGTAAAATGTTTTAATGTAGAAGTCATTGAAAAAAAAATTTATTGTAAATTTTGGCAATGATGTTTTATAAATCATTGTCATAATGTTATTACTAGAGCATGACTTAGTGGGTAGAATAGTCTTCATTGACTAACTATTTTTAGGGGTCCCCCTTTTTTGCCTCCCTAGAATCTCGGGAATCTGGCATACGGTTTTAAGAGGCATGATCATGGGCCTAAAGGGAGAGTTTTTCTAATTTTGGTGAGGTTGAGGGCTTCAATGTAGATTCTTAGGATTTTCATTTTATACCTCTCACTTTTTGTGATAGAGGCTAGTTCTTCTTTCCTTCTTTCTTAGACGTGAAAGTTTGTAGCTCTAGAGAAGCAAGCTATTCTTTGGCTCCCTTCAATTTAGCTTATAGAAATTTGTCCTTCTTCTCCTACAACTTAGCGAGTTATTTTGATGGATTTGATGTCATGTATTGTTATTAAAAATTAGTCCTTTACTAGATATTTTGTTCATTTTGATGTTCACAAGCATTGTTATTTCTTAAAGTCTCAATTTGTGTGTGTTTCAATGTATTTGGGTTTGTGGAAATCATTTTCCCTTCTCATCTACAACTAGCACCTGGTTATTTCTAAGGGAAAAATTAGATTAGGAAGGAGTTGTGATGCTCAGGTTATGTTCTGAATCATATTGTGAGTTTGTTTTCAGTTTGTGGATCTATCAAAGTTCAGTGAATCACCTTAGTTTTAGTTTCATTTTCATGTGCTCTCTCTCCCTTTTCCTTCAATGTTTAGTTTAGTTTTAGGTGATTCAAGGGGAAGCCAGCCCCTAATTCATAGGTCTATTCTCTATTAGGTTACCCACAACCTGAGAATAGTCCCATGTTTCATGGGATTTCTAGGTTCTACACTTAGCCATACTCGGGTGCAATCCCTAGTGACAACATTTTTTGGCACACTTAGTGGGACAACTTTGTTTCCCATCATTCACTAGGATTTTGGTGTGATCCTCAGTGCAATCAGCCTTTAAGAGGTGGTTTGTTGCTAGCACCATGGCGACTCTAAGAGAAATCTACTGGTTTAAGCAGTTCAAGTGCTGATAAGTTTCAGGAAATATCTTTTTACCAGCTCATTTGATAAGCAAGCATGTCAATACCTAATGCATATTCTCCCTATCACCCCCTATATCATGAGAAACCTACCCATGTTCTAGCATTCATTCCATATCAATCTGGCCAAGCAGCAGCATATAACCAAAATGGCCCACAAACAATAAGTTACTAACATGTACTAACATACCCTCCCACCCAGCATCAAGCATCCTGGTAGCATTCCTATCAACCACCCTATGAAAATCACCATTGCAATCCTTAGAATTAGCCTAATGCCACTTCAGATTCAAACTCCATATCCTCTGTTTTGACAATTTTTCAGGAGGAGATGAGCTCTTTCATGAAAGACTATGTGGAGATGGTGGCTCAGAAAGAGGAGCTCACAAGGCAGCTACATAACTAGTTAGCAATGCATGAATAGATCCTTGAAGAGAAGAACAACCTAATCTTGACTCAAGAGAAGGTTTATAAGAGGAGTCTTGAAGACCGTCAAGAATTCATAAGGAGCATCTACGAGATAGCTACAAAGAATGAGGAGAATCTTTGAAAGGAGTTAGCAGAAAAGGATGAATTTCATGATCATGAGCAGGAGACACTTGCCAAGTAGATTGCAAAAAAGGATCAATTGATTAAGAATCTATTGGCACAAGTACCAAGGCAAGTAGATCAAGAAGTTGTTGCTGCCCCAATGCAAGAAAGATCACCAGAGGAAGGCAATAAAGACTTAATACAGTCTTGGAGACCCTCATGGACTATGTATTCGGGTACAAGATGCCAGCTCTTTTTAAGGAGACTTAGACAAAGATGCCTCATGCTACTAAAGAGAAGCTAGAAGCATTGCAGACCAGGCAGGAGACTCACAAGGTACAAATCCCAAGTCTCTTACCTAGTAAGTCCATTAGCACTTCATTGAAATTCCAAGCTTTAAGACTTTTTCTTCATTTTAGAATCTTAGTCAATAGAAGCCTAATCTCCATGCACTTTTAGAGCCTATTCATGATCCTATCTCAGATCTCCAGCCACCTCATTTTATCCCTATAAAGGAGACACCTAAGAGTTTTGACTTCCTAAATGACACTGAGCCCATCCTACAACAAATAAAGCCTTATGATCCCATTCCTGAAGAGTCCCCTACACCTCATAGCATTTCAGGATGCAAGGAAGAGAATGATTCTTGTCTCTCAGATGTACTCTTTCATGATGATCATGAGGAACAAATAGATTTATTGCATAAAGATGGATTAGAGCAACCAGATAAGGATCAGGAAGCAAATGAAGGTGAGATCCTAACTGATTTGTTTGAGGTGATTCCTTCTTATATTGAGCAAGTGTTACCCAAATTTTCCTATGCATCAAATTTGGAAAAGAACCATCCCTAGGCCTCTATTTTTATCTTGTCAAACACCCCAAAAAATTTCACAAGTCTACCTCTTTTCCCTTGGTCTCTGCAATATCTTTTAGGTCTCTGGCTAGAAGAAAAACCCTTAGAAAAATTCATAAACTAGCCGTTACCTTGCCAAACCCTTTGGCCATGTTATATTTTTAGGTTACTTTATCCCAGTCACTTAATTCATCCCAATTTGCATGTGCGTTTTAAAAAATCCTTCAGTCGCCAAGTCTTCGATTCCCAACAGTTGACCCTTTAACACTCATCAATCCTGAGAGCAGTTACCATTTCAGTTGGTGGTCTCAAATCGGTAGCTAGGACAAGATTCTTGATCTGATGGTTGTCACATGATCTCATGGCCCCAAAAGATTCCATGAGATCTTTCGACGATCGTCGATCTTCCTGCCTACAGAGTTCATCTTGTCAGTGGGACCGGTGCCACCTCATCTTATTTGGTAGTTCCTAATTCATCGACGGTGTCTAATTTGGTAGCTTGTTAGTGGGGCCATCTTCTTTGGCGGGTTAAGTTTTGACTTAATCATGTGGTCATTGTTATACTAGGGGCTCAAGATGTGAACTAGTTAATCTAGTGGTATAGCTGTAGCCATTGATCCTCCTTCATCATTAGAGTTTCTCACAGTGGGTCCTATGTCAGGGACAGTTGCAACGTGGATTTTTTTTGGCATCTTGTGATTAGCTAAGGTTGAATGTAGGTGGAAGGATGTCAGTGGGGCTGAGTATTTGCAGATGTGTCAAAAAGACTAGGATATATGGTGGTTGTATGATCTCATAGAATCTTCTGACCCTATGAGATCATACCCCCACCATTAGATCAAAATCTCATGCAGCGGGTCTGATGTCAGAAGAATGTGACATGTATTCAAGGGGGTGGTGTTTGATTGGTTGGTGAGTGTGCAACGTGGCCAATGTTAGTGGGCCTGTGGGGTCAGGGGTTTCTAAAGAGGTTAAAGCATGGTCAGATCTCATGGTTGTCATTATACCAGAGATCCAAAAAGCTTGATCGTTATGATGGGAGTATAGCGACAGCCATCTAATGGTGTTCTCAGGGACGTGGGTCCAAGGTTTGTTAGGGATGCTGACTTGCTTGCTGGTGATTGGCTGCTGACTACCACGGTGGCGGTTGACTTGTCAGAGGGGTTTTAAAAGTGTTTTTCTAGGTGTATCTGAGCTGCTTGATCGGTCGGGAGATAGAATGATCGATGGTTGTGTTTTAAAATTGACCTACTAGCCGTTCATTTTCAAATTTAAATATTTCTTTTTCTAGGGTTTGCATTTTGCAGCCATGTATGACAATGGGTAGCTAGAATTGAATTCCTCAGGACAATGAAGGTTGAGGAGTTGATAACAGAGGATCTGATCGTCGGTGCCATGGATTTTATAGAGTACCACGATGTGCTGAAAGCTTTAATGGGCTTGTCACCACCTTGTAGAGTTAATCTTTCTAAACCTAGGTATTAGACCAGGATCAGATTTGGATGCATTCATGGCTTAGTGGAGTTCCAGGTGGGTAGATGGATTAAGGTTGATGTCTCTATAGGTGGGTTTAGTACCAGGATCAACACGCAAGGAAGATATTTGATTTGATCACTAGTTGTTCTCAAAGATTTGATGATGGTAAGTAGATTTATGTAACCCTAGTTAGGTTTTGCTCCTGCCTGCATGCAGGAGATGTATATATTGTATTTTTGGAGCCTTAGTGCTCAGAGGTTAGAGAGTTCACATTTTGTAAGAAGAAAGTCTCTTTCTTAGAAGGCTATTTGTCGTATTTCCTGTGCTCTGGTCTTCTACATTCTGTAACCTCCCATTGGTAATTTAGAGATTGAAGACATTTTGTGACATTTCTCATGTCCCTATGCCTTTTTTGTGTGAGTTATATCTTATTGAATCAAAGTATTTATATGTTTCTCAATGATATCTTAGGGTTCTTGATGCTTTTTTCTTTCTGCAATTCATTTCTATTATTGTGAATGATTTGATGTGAATGCTTTTATGGGTATACTACAATCCCTTAACAATCTTGTCTCATTCCTATACCTAGTTGCAGAGGTGAATGTTTGTTTGCAGGTCATAGATTATTGTCTACCCCAAGGAGTGTCATTATTTGTGAAAGAATCTCTTTCTTTCCCTGAATACCCTCTTTGTTTGCAGACCCCTCCTATGAAATACTTATGCAAGCCTATTCAGTAAGTTGTGACCTATTAGACATAAGTCTCTCATTGATTTCATCCTACATACTGAGATCCAAACCCTAGTTTCGGTGCATCACCTAGTAGGTAGTTTTCTTTCAGTCATTTCCCTTTCCAAGCATTCCTTCTATCCCTTTTCCTCAAAAGTTTTACTTTTCATGTCAAGAAGCAAATTAAGGTGATTATCCAAGAGGAACTAGCCTATAACTTGGAGGTCTCATCTCAGTTAGCAAAGGTCCCACAACCTAGAGATGATTCTCATGTTATATTGAGTTATCAAGACCAAGAGAGCTTGAAACAAAGGGTGCAAAGTTAGTGTATAACAATTCTGGCATGCTCGGTGTGACTACACAAGAAGTTCATTGTTTGAAGATTATGTTATCTCTGATATGTAGATTGCATAATACAGGGCTTTAGAGGGTTGTTTCATCAGGTATATCTAGTGACTCCACTCATTTTAAGGATCTAGGCTACCTTGTTCAAAGTTTTATGAGAAAGATTGAGACTAGAAGCTCAAAGCCTACCCAATTGTTAGAGTTTCCCTCAAGGAGAAGTCATAAATGCAGGTCAACTCAAATAACATCCCCTGCAAGAAGAGTTCAATCAACACCTCCTGATACTTTAGAAAGGAGACCTTTTCCCTTTCATTCTATAAGAAGAGGTAGATCTCTAACCAGAGATCTAGAAGAAGACTCCAATCAAGTAGCAAATACAATTCATATAGTTGTTAATCTTTAGTTTCCAACTCCTACAATGGCAAGACCATTTGAATTTGCACCCTTTAATTAGGGTATCCCATTAAACTTTTCTCAACATCATGATGTTCCTTTGGTGGCACTTAAGAGTATACCTGATTTCACAGGTGAAGGGCAGACAACTTCTTTTGAGCACATAAGAGATGTGACTACCATCTGCAGCATACACAACATTACTCAAGAAGATGTGGCCATAAAGTTATTAGCAGCCTCTCTAAAAGGTAAGGCTCTAGAATGGTTTAGAACTTTAACTATTGGTTCTATTACTTCATGGGAGGAGTTAGGGGATGCATTAAGTAAACATTTTGAGGATAAATTAGATAACTTGTCTCTAGTTGAACAGTTGACAACCATTAAGAGAGACCCTCAAGAACAAATGATAGATTATAATAGTAGATTCCTCAAAACATGGAATAGAATCCCAGTCTTTGTGAGACCATCAACTAACCATGCTTTCCTATAATACTTGCAAAGTCTAAATGGTCAAATTTCTGTCATGATCCAGTCTATGGGTGGTACTTCTCTTCCCCAAGCTTTTGACATAGCTGTCAGGGCTGAAAATTGTTTAATCCAAGGAGGCATGATTGCTAGAAGGCCACCAATGCCCATTTTTCCTATCCTTCAACCCATTGCACCTGCCTAAGTACCCCCATTTACCCCTATCCCCACCAGACTAGCACCACAGGCTAGTACTAGTGGTCAAGAGCTAACAACTAGTTTCTCTCAAGAGCTGCAAGAGATAAAGAATAGCCAAGAAAGTAGTAAGCAAGAGATGACCAATTTATTGCAAACCTTGACTAAAGAGGTCACAAATTTGAAGAAGCAAGGTCAAGGAATCAGACCACCATTTCAGCCACAAGGCCAAGGTCCTAATCAGCAATATCAGAATCAAGGACAACCTTATCAACAAAATAGGCCACCATACCAAGGAGGCCATCAAGGACAAAGACAAAACTTCAATCAGAGACCATTCCAACCATATAACCCTACACCTTTAAATTCTACAAATCCGGTGAGGGATGTAGTTCGTAGTCAAAATAATATGGCTATGGAGAATGAATGGTGTTTTCCTTGCAATCGGCCTCATAATCAGGCTACATGTTCAAATGGATGGATGAACCAAGCTTTGATGGTTCAAAGTGCCTCACAAGCTCAATCAAAGGCTTCATCCAGTGGGTCAATGCCTCAACAAGAATCACAAGAGAATGAGACTGCTCTCTTTAATTGGGAACAAGAAGACTTCAATGGAGTCAATGATGAGGTTTCTTTTGTCACCTATACAAGAGAAAAGAGAAGAGCTCAAGACATGGAGAGAGAAGATTCTAATGCCAAAGCCACTACATCTGCAGAGCCACTGCATCAAGCTAATCCCATCACACCTAAGGAGGCTCCTGTCATTACAAGCAAAGAAGGCTAACATTCCAAAGAAGTGGAGCCCATCATAGTGAAAGCACATCAAAGAGTACACACTGTGACACCTTTTAATATTGTAGACAACATGAAGAAGGTGAATGTCACCATGTCCATGTGGGACTCTTTGGCTCTTCCAGGATAGCCTGAAATTTTGAAGAAGGCCATGATAGAAGTGACAACTCCTCAACCTGCAAATGAAGCTGTAAAGCCAGTGTTGCTTAACACTAATCAAGAAAAGGAGGCTCCAAGTAGCAACTCCAAGGCCAATGCCACACAAGGTAGCAACTCAAAGCCACCTCCCTTTTATGTATCTTTAATCATTGGAAAATCTTTAGTGCATAATTATATGGTAGATAGTGGAGCTACTAGCACTGTAGTGCCCAAGAAAGTAGCTAACCAATTAGGACTAAAATATGAACCCTTTCAAAAGAAGGTTACCCAACTTGATGGATCCTCAATCAATAATATAGGTGTGGCTAAAGATACCAATCTAATCCTTTATGCTAGTCCTAGTTTTTCCATCCTCCTTGATATATATATATATATATATATATATATATATATATATATATATATATATATATATATATATATATATATATATATATATATATATATATATATATATATATATATATATATATATATATATATATATATATATATATATATATCATAGATCTCCCTAGATTATTTTCTATATGTCTTTCAAGGGAGTTGACAGCTAAGATAGGAGGTTATCTATCTTCTAACTGGTCTCACATGCTATTTAATACAAGGTATGGGATCAAGGTCACCATTAAATTAGAACTATTAGCAGCACACCATATAGAGCCATATGTATACAATACCATCAATGTAAACTACCCTATATTTGATGACAATGACTTCCAAACCATTAGTGAAGCAAGCACAAAGATAGAGAGTATCTCTCATATTTTTCTAGATGAGAGAGCTTCAGAGACCCAAGAAAGTCTTATTTGGGATTTTGGTTTGGGAAGTTATTTAATACAAGAGAGTGGAGTCATAGAACCAAGCCTTCTCAAAGAAGACACTGATTCAAACGATCAGAGCAATCAGGTTTGGGAACTACTTTTTGATGGAGCTAGAAGTAGACATGGTTCTAGTGGTGGGGCTATGCTAGTGTCCCCAAAAGCAGAAAGGTATTATATTGCCTTTAGATTCAGTTTCTCCTGCACTAGCAACACTGCAGAGTATGAAAGTCTAGTCAATGGACTAGAGTGGGCTAGAAAAAGAGGGCTTAAGGCCTTAAAAGTTTATCATGATAGTGTGTCAGTTGTCAGCCAAGTAAGAGGGATAAGTGCAACCAAAAATGACACTTTGAAAGCATACAAGCATAGATTTTGGGATGCAATTGAAGATTTTTGTGCTTTCAATAATGTTGCCATCCCTAGAAAGCAAAATCAAAATGCAGATAGGTTAGCTACTGTTGGATCCCAATATGACACCCCAATTAGCATTTCAAAAGAGATAGATCAATAGCATATCAAAGTGATTTTCAGACCTTCTATTCCTAATAATAATGTCAATTGGCAGGTGTTTGACAATGATGAACAAATTTTGCAGTTCTTGTTTAAAGAAGATATTTTTTCAAGGCATAATCAAGATAGGTTATCACAAAATTATGGTGATCAAGTGATACAACTGAAGTCCAATAAGATGCCTAGAGGTCTTGTTACCTTAGAGACTGTCTTCAATAAGGATGATGAAGTCAAGAATAACAAAGTTGGCCTGGTAGTCCAACAAGAACATTATGTTGAACTAGAGTTGGAACCAGGTAAGAGCTTACAATTTGGAAAAGTCAACACTGAATTGGAAAAGAAAGCTTACACTCAATTATTCAAAGAATCCAGTGATGTTTTTGCATGGAAATATGAAGACCTCAAAGGTTTTGATCCTACCCTTGCTCAGCACACTATTGAATTAGAGCCTAATGCCAAATTAGTGAGGCAAAAGAAAAGGCCTGTTAATCCTAAGCTTGAGCCAGTCATGCATAAAGAAGTAGTCAAATTGATAGAAAGTGGTATCATCTACCCCATCAAGCATACTAGTTGGGTTTCCAACCTTGTTCTGGTTAGGAAGAAGAATGGGGAGCTGAGGTTCTGTGTTGACTTCAGGGATCTTAAGAGGGCCTCTCTAACAGACTGCCATCCATTACCCTCTATGGAACAAATTCTACAATGTGTCTTTGGATCCGAGAGATTTTCATTATTGGATGGCTATTCAGGAGACATTCAGATCTTAGTAAATAAAGAGGATCAATACAAGACTGCATTTACAACCAAGTGGGGAACCATGGCTTATCAAAAGATGCCCTTTGGTTTGTCAAATGTAGGAGGTACATTTCAAAAGGCAATGGATATGGCCTTTAAAAGCTCATGTACGGGTTTGTGCTGGTCTACTTGGATGACATAACTATCTATTCTAAACATGCAGTAGATCACATCAAATATTTGAGGAAGATTTTTGAAAGGTGTAGAGAGTTTGGGATATCTCTTAATCCCAAGAAATGTGTGTTTGCAGTTCATGAAGGAAAGCTGTTGGGATATGTAGTATCCAAAGAAGGAATTATAGTGGACCCTAAGAGAATTGCAGCCATCCTAGAGCTACCATTGCCACATCACAAGAAAGGTCTCCAATCTTTCATAGGAAAGATTAATTTTGTTAGGAGATTCTTTCCTAACATTGCGGATTTACTACAGCCTTTGATAGCCATGTTAAAGAAGAGTTCAACTTTTAGTTGGACTAAGGAAGGGAAAACCAATTTCTAGGCTATCAAAGAGGCCCTAACATAAGCTCCTACCCTCTTAAACCCAAATTTCAATAAGGATTTCATCCTTTATGCTTATGGAGGTCATGATGCCATATCTGCAATGTTGACCCAAGAAAATTTAGATGGATTAGAGCAGCCTATTGCTTTCTTTAGAAAAGGTTTAGAAGAGTATGAATAGAGGTACTTTTTTGTAGAGAAACATGTGCTTTCTATGGTGAAGAGCCTTAAAAAGTTTATATATTTTTTGACCCATAGCAAGGTACATTTAAAAGTTACTCATCCAAGTGTCAAAGATTTTTTTCTTTCCAAGGACCTAAATGAGAAAAGAGCTAGTTGGATCACCAAGGTGATGGAATATGACATTGATATTTAGACTACCAAGCTAGTTAGAGGAAGAGGTCTTTGTGAACATTTGGCATCAGATGAGGGTTCAAAGAAATCAAAGTAGATAGATGCATCTCTGGTGGTGCATTCTATAGAAGAACAAGACAAGGCAACAAGCTGGTTGCCTAATATGATCAATTACTTGAAGATAGGACAATGTCCTGCAGGTTTCAATTCAGCAAAAAGGAGGTATTATAGGTTACAATCTATTCCTTTTGTGTTGATAAATGATGTTCTTTTCAGAAAGGATCACAATGGTTTCCTTTTGAGATGCATAGACTCAGAGAAGGTAGCTAATGTTCTATTTGAGTTTCATGATGGACCTTCTAGAGGTCATTTCTCTCCTAGGACTACTACTATTAAAATCATGAGGGTTGGATACTATTGGCCATCTATCTTTAAAGATAGTCATGATTATGTAAGAAAATACATCAAGTGTGCTATGTTTTTAGGAAAAGAAAGGCTTGCAACCTTGTCTCTACAACCAATCAGAATAGATCAACCCTTCATGAAGTGAGGTATAGATTTCATTGGCATGATCAATCCTCCATCTAGTGTAGGACATAAATGGATAATTACTACAATAGATTACTTCACCAAATGGATAGAGGCAATTGCATTAAAAGAGGCCAATGAGAGTGTTGTCTTAAGTTGTTATGATGACTTAATTCATAGATTTGGCACTCCAGATTCGATAATTTTAGATAATGCATTAGCATTCATAGGCCTTAAGGTTTCAGGGTGGGCAGTCAAGAATGGAATTTATTTGAACACCAGCTCCAACTACTACCCTCAAGGAAATGGCTTGGCAAAATCCACCAATAAGAACTTGATTAGGATAATCAAGAAGACTCTAGAAGATAATCAGAGAGATTGGCATACTAAGTTGAGGTCTGCATTGTGGTTAGACAAAATTACCCCAAAGAAAATCATTGGTAATTCTCCTTATGTGCTAGTGTATGGTAGAGAGGCTGAGTTGTCCATTTCAACTGAATTACCAACTTTGGACCTAGCTACTCAGTTTGCCCTATTTGATGAAAGAGATCCCTTGCAGGTCGAGTATGCTCAGTTGATGGAATTAGAAGAAATCAGAGACAAATCAATGCAAGATATGGAATTCCATTAGATTCAAACAAAGAGGTGCTTTGATAGAAGAGCCAAAGACAAAGACTTCAAGGTTGGGTACATAGTCCTCAAGTGGGATGAGTTCAGGTCTAGACCTGGTAGGCACACAAAATTTGACTCCTTTTGGGGTGGACCATTTGTAGTCACAAAATGCAAGGGATCCAATGCTTTTCAACTATCAAATATGGAGGGAGTCCCCTTACCTATCTCTGTGAATGGTTTCCACTTGAAAGCTTGTTTTGAGGTTAACCCCTCTCTATAAATTTTGTAAAAGTTTCCCTATTTTCTTTCCTTGCTTTCTAGTTTAGTTTCCTTCTTTTCAAGAAGTTCTCTGAGCACATTTTTTTTAGTTTTGTCCCTTTGTAGAGTTTTTTTTTGTTCCTGTAATAACCCCATGCCCAATGGATTGTCAAGGTCACTAGTTTCTCATGTCTAGCAGGCTGCCATCCAGCAAAAATCACCAAAATGTTACCCAAATTTTCTTATGCATCAAATATGGCATAGAACCATCCCCATGCCTCTATTTTTATCTTGTCAAACACCCCAAAAAATTTCATGAGTCTACCTCTTTTCCCTTGTTCTCTGCAATATCTTTTAGGTCTCTGGCTAGAAGAAAAACCCTTAGAAAAATTCATAAACCAGCCGTTACCCTGCAAAACCCTTTGGCCCCATTATATTTTTATGTTACTTTATCCTTTCACTTAATTCATCCCAATTTGCATGTGCATTTTAAAAAATCCTTTAGTCGCCAAGTCTTTGATTCCCGACGGTTAACCCCTTAACACTCAACAATCTCGCGAGCGGTTACCGTTTCGGTTTGCGGTCTCAGATCGGCAGCCAGGACAAGATTCTAGATCTAATGGTTGTCACATGATCTCATGGCCCCAAAATATTCCATGATATCTTGCAATGATCATCGATCTTCCTACCTACAAAATTCATCTTATCAGTGGGACCAGTGCCACGCCATCTTATTTGGCAATTCTTGATTCATCGGCGATGTCTGATTTGGCAACTTGTCAGTGGGGCCATCTTCCTTGGCGTGTTAAGTTTTGACTTAATCATGTGGTCATTGTTATATCAGGGGCTCAAGATTTGAACTAGTTAATCTGGAGGTATAGTGATAGTCGTTGATCCTCCTTCATTGTCAGAGCTTTTGATAGTGGGTCTTGTGTCAGGGACAGTTGCAACGTGGATCCATTTTGGTCGCTTGTGATTGGCTAAGGTTGAATATAGGTGGAAGGATGTTAGTGGGGCTGAGTATCTACAGATGTGTCAGAAAGACTAGGATCTGTTGGATCAAAAGTTACCACACTTCTATGAATCCTTACATGCAAGGTTGCTCAATAATGAGGCCTCACAAAGTGACTCATAGCTCTCTATGCATGGAGTTGCAAGGAACTTGATAGATTTGATAGAAATAGTGACCTTGCTAGTCAACCACACAATGAGAGATTCATAATGAAGACAAGGGAAACAATGCCAATATCCCCAAATGGAATCAAGGTATGCAATGCAATGCAAATCTAAATGATGATGCAAAGTAGTCTATGAAATGACAATGCAAATTAAACTAAGAAATGAAATAGCAATGGATTACAATTCCCCTAATTAACCTATGTGAAGCTAATCTATAAAAGGAAATCTAAGCTAATATGCCACGACATTGCAACTAATAAAGAAAATATGCAGCTAGAATGTAATGCAACAATGAAAGCAAGTCTTCAAAGCTTGGATGTAGAATGTCTTCAAAGAAAGCTCCAAATGACTTAAAAACTTGCAGCATAACATTAGTATGAAAGAGATGGATCATACAAATGAAGGAGAGAGCTCTCCTTTTATAGGAAATGAGGTGAAATGGACCATGGAAATTAAGAGGCAAAAGACTTAATCAACGGTGGAGAAAAATAGAACCTTGATCCTTGTGCACAAATATCCTCCAATAGGAAACTAAGAGTTGACTTTTGTGTCCATATGAGACAAAAAGTGTTTTTTCCCTTTTTATAAAATAAGAATAGTACTTTATTTGTGCAACTTAGGATAAGAGGAAAAGGTGGGGCTTTTTATTTAATAAAAGGAGAGAAAATATTCCTTTTAATTAAATAAAGACTTAGGATAAATGGTTAGCCCATAGGATAAAAATCCAATATATGATCGAAACTATGATTTGATCAAGAAATTGATAATGTTGAAAATATTGATTATTGATCAAAAATGATTCAGGGTTGATAAATCAAATAAATGGGGCCCAAGGTCTACGTGACCATTTTTGGGTGCATACAAGATCAACGGTGTTCATATGATCTCATAGAATCTTTTGACCCTATGAGATCATACCCCCGCCATTAGATCAGAATCTCAGGTAGTGGGTCTGATGTCAGAAGAATGCGACATGTATCCAACAGGGTGGCATTTGAATGGTTGGTGAGTGTACAACATGGCCAATGTCAGTGGGCCCATGGGGTCAAGGGTTTCTAAAGAGGTTAAAGCACTACTAGATCTCATGGCTATCATTATACCAAAGATCCAAAAAGCTCAATCGTTACGATGGCGGTATAGCGACAGCCGTCTGATGGTCTTATCAAGGAAGTGGGTCCAAGGTCTGTCAAGGATGCTAACTTGCTCACCGATGATTGGTTGCTGACTGCCATGGTGGTATTTGACTTGTCAAAGGGGTTTTAAAAGTGTTTTTCTAGGTGTATCTGAGCCGCCCGATCTGCCGAGAGATAGAATGATTGATGGTTGCATTTTAAAATTGACCTGCTAGCAGTTCTTTTTCAAATTTAAATATTTCTTGTGCTAGGGTTTGCATTTTGTGGCCATCTATGATAATGGGTAGCTAGAATTGAATTCTTCAGGATAGTGAAGGTTGAGGGGATGATAACAGAGGATCTGATCATCGGCGCCATGGATTTTACTTTGTACCACAACATGCTGAAAGCTTTTAATGGGCTTGTCACCACCTTGCAGAGTTAATATTTTTAAACCCAGGTATCAGACTAGGATTGGATTTGGATGCATTCATGGCTTAGTGGAGTTGCAGGTAGGTAGACGGATCAAGGTTGATGTGTTTGCAGGTGGGCTCAGTACCAAGATCAACACACAAGGAAGAGATTTTATTTGATCACTAGCTATTCTCAGAGATTTGATGATGGTAATCAATGTACCATTAGGGTTAGATATTTTATTGTAGATTTATGTAACCCTAGTTAGGTTTTTCTCCTTCCTGTGTGCAGGAGATGTATATATTGTCTTTTTGGAGCCTTAGTGCTTAGAGGTTAGAGAGTTCACATTTTGTAAGAAGAAAGTCTCTTTCTTAGAAGGCTATCTATGGTATTTCCTACCCTCTGGTCTTCTACATTCTATAACCTCCCATTGAAAATTCAGAGATTGAAGACATTTTGTGACATTTCTCATGTCCCTATGCCTTTTTTGTGTGAGTTATCTCTTATTGAATCAAAGTATTTATATGTTTCTCAATGATATCTTAGGGTTCTTGATCCTTCTTTCTTTCGGCAATTCATGTGTATTATTGTCAATGATTTGATGTGAATGCTTTTGTGGGTATACTACAACCCCTTAACAATCTTGTCTCATTCCTATACCTGGTTGCAGAGGTGAATGTTTTTTTGCAGGTCATAGATTGTTGTCCACCCCAAGGAGTGTCATTATTTGTGAAAGAATCTCTTTCTTTCCCTGAATACCCTCTTTATTTGCAGACCCCTCCTATGAAATACTTATGCAAGCCTATTCAGTAAGTTGTGACCTATTAGAGTTAAGTCTCTCATTGATTTCATCCTACATACTGAGATCCAACCCCTAGTTTCGGTGCATCACCTAGTAGGTAGTTTTTTTTCTGTCATTTCCCTTTCCAAGCATTCCTTCTATCCCTTTCCCTCAAAATTTTTACTTTTCATGTCAAGAAGAAAATTAAGGTGATTATCCAAGAGGAACCAGCCTAAAACCTAGAGGTCTCATCTCAATTAGCAAAGGTCTTACAACCTAGAGATGATTCCCATGTTATACTAAGTTATCAAGACCAAGAGAGCTTGAAACAAAGGGTGCAAACTTAGTGTATAACAAAAAGATGAAGTAGTGCAAGATTTACTAGTCAAGCTCTCTGATTATGACAAGGAAAATGATACAGTTTCTGCTAACTTAGAACAACAAAATGATTTTGATTTGATAATCGATGCTTTCTGTTCAACTCTTGTTGATGTTCCTGAAAAGGATAATGGCTTGCATGTTCTTGAGGAAGAGTTTTTTTTTCAGGAAGTTAATGTTGTTCTAGTTGTGGAATCTGGGCCTGTTTGCAATAAAATGGTGGATGGATCTCATGAATTTTGTTTCATGGACCATGAGGAGGGGCCAGTTTTTAAGGACTTGATGCAGTTTGATAGCTTTGAGGAGTTGTTGGCTATTCTGACTGATGAAGAGGATGATCCTCTAACTACAAAAGAAGAAATATTGTGGTAGACCATCATGGAGGGGCAGGATTTTGATCATCATGCTGAGGATATTCATAAGGTACATAATGAGCAAGAGAGGCCTCATTTTACACTCTCAAGAGGGTGTCCTATCAGATATCTAGCTCAAGAAGGGTCAAGGAGGAGAATCATACTTAAAGATTCAATGGAGAGTAATGTCAGAGGGCTACTCACTGAGGACTAGGAGCTTATTTGGCCTTATTAGACTCCCTATGAAGATAGTATCTATGGACTTATCAAGGTTACTAGTCTAGTATAAAAAATTCAAAAGTTGATATGCCAGACAGTTCAGTACATTTTTTTGTTCCATGTTCTCTTTGTTGGCATCAAATATCAAAAGTATAATACCCTAAGGAGAATGTGAAGCTATTTCAACAATCTAGTTAATGGATTCATTTAGCCAGTTGCTAATACTGGTTAGAGTAGGGTAGGGTAAAATTTTTGTTTCTATGTTCCCTAAGTGCTTCAGCACAAGCTTGTGTTTTAAGTTCAATTTTTAGTTGGTTGGGTTAGTAATAAGCCTGAGTAGTCTTCTCAGGCAGTTCGTCTAGTTTTGTTGGAGAGAAGGAGGTTGTTTATTTGGGAGCCAAGTTCAGTTTGAGGCTTAATGACTCTATGCCCAATGGATCTATAAGGCATCTAGTCAAGATGCTTAGCAGGCAAGCACTCCATAGAGGTCACCAGAATGTTGTCATATTTTTACACACCTTTGGAGGCCTAGTTACTAGATGAGCTACAATACCCTAGTTTGTGTTATTAAGTGGTCTTGCTTAATATTTGTGTTCATTTTCATTGCAAAGTACATGAAAGGGTAAAGAGATAAAAAACTGCATCTAAGATTAAATGTATCAATATTCTGAATATGTTGTATAGAAGGAAAGAACTGAAAAGAACATTTATATGAGCTCACACATGCCGTGAGCATAGCCATTGCTAGAATTGCCTAAATGAGTGAAAATATACATATACAATGAATATAAGGTACATGGGTACCAGACATTGCTTGGTATTGAGTCTATCTCCATGGTGTCCCTGGTGTGCTCCTGTGATCCTGAACCTACAAAGAGAGAGAAAAGAAAGGGGTTAGATCCAATGGATCTAAGAAATGCTTGGTATCACAGTACCTACCTACAAGCATGCATATGTGCACTCAGCTATACACCTCTATTCACAAGCTGTGCTCAGGATAGGTGCATAAGGAGGCTCCGAAAATAGATGACACCATGTTTTCACTAATGTGTTTGTTCCATGTGCAGATACAGGTTACAACACCCATGATCAATATTGAGTCTCCTAGTAGCCTACACTGAACCAGTGAGGGTTGTCAGAAGCTCTATTCCCATAGAGTTTCTGGGAACTCTAACCATCTCAAGGAGAGCCACTAAATCATGTGGGGGGCACTCAATAAGTGAGAAGTGTCAGTGGAACACTCATGGATCACAAAGAAAAATAAAAAAATAGCATGGTCAGAACAAGGCACTCGCAGATCCAGGAAGCATTCATCATCAACATGTTAAAGGTACACAAATCAAGGAAGGCACATTGCATCATAAAATCAATTTCAAGTCTGCATATCATAAGAATGCTATAACATGAGGAGTTCCTTGAACCATAATGAAGCTGTACTCAAGAATCCACAATACATGATCAAATAATAGTTAGCAAATTGGCATGAGAATGAGCACCAACAATACATCATCAAATGGATTCCAAGATATGTACCATAAGCTAAAACAATAGCCAGTGTCATGAGCAAGCAATCAAAATCAAGATAACAAAGGATGCAATGCTTTAAACCTACATCATGGTTCACTCATGGGTCATTCATGAGAAAAGAGATTAGAGAAATGATGCCAAAATCCTAAAGTAATATGATGCTCAGAGAAGATATGACGTGCAGCTCCAAAACTAGTAGATGAATGGCATCCACTTCCACAACAAGCATAAGATAGGAAAGTAATGAAGTCAATAGCTAGCAGGATTTGTGCAATAAACATTCAATAAGAAAATCATAAAGCATGATTGAGCATTGGCAGATTCAAAGGGTCCACATCATCAGCATAACAGAGAACAAGATAGTGTCATCAACTATACATTCAACAAATGGGCACTGTGAGGTTTATATAACAGTACCAATGAGGTGATACTTCTAGGAACAAGTCGCCATGATCAAGCTAATAAAAGGTCATAAGTTTATAGGCTTGGCTCGAAGTTCAAATGGTAGGTTCAATAAAATGAACCAATCTCTTGTGCTTTCAGCCTATAGAGGAAAGTAGTCAAGCATGGAGATACCAGATGGCACCACGGTCAACTATGTATAAAAAAACCTATGAGTATCATGGCATGATAGGTGAAAAATACAACGAACATCAACAAATGAGAGTACACCATCTTAGGCCTTCAAGCACAGAACAATGAATGCAAAGTAGGTGGGCCGCATCAATGCCATGCCAAGATCGAGGGTCCTCTAAAAGATCAAGCAATGAACATTAGCAAAAAATGATAAGCACACAACAGTTGCTATATATAATGAACCAGCTGCAGAGCAAGTTCACGAGACAAGTCATGGTAGCGATAGCAGTTGCCCAATACAAATGAGTGCGCCCTACTTTCATACCCATGGGTCATACATGATTAAATAGGAATGGTGCCTAGAAAATGGAGTCAACAACATAAATCAAATACCATACCTTGAAGCACGGGCTTTAAAACAGTGAAGATGTAGCATTGGAAAACTATGATACTTGATCCAAATTCAATAAGAACTAGGTACATGCCGTTGGATCAAGAACCAATAGATATGGTGTCACATAAAGAACATCAAGCATCAATGATGAATCGGTGATAGCACATACACGCAATGACCTAGGTCTTGGGCTACAAGCCACCAAGTATGCTCTAACAAATCAAAGTTCTATCACAGAAACAGAGGCATCAATTCCAATAAAATGTAGAGAAGTTCAATATACAATGTCATTGGTACTGTGCCCTAGCTCACAGGCGGTATACATGCCTCAAATATTTTGAAAATAAGCATGTCCTAGTTATGAAGCTCAGTGTCAACCATCAGAGAATAAATGCAATAAAGTACAGCATGAGGGGACAATAATCAAAAATTCCATCAGTATGCAATGGGGTTGATAGCACAAACTAGAGAGTCTCCAAGTAGCAGAGATTCAAAAGAAAATATAGAGATCAAAATCAGGATGCCCTAGCTTGCGGGGTCATCAAAATAACAATGTCCAAATTAATCAATGGTGGAACCTCAATGCAATAGTGCCCTCGAGGATGCAAAGGGACAATAAATAGAAATGCCAATACATGCTAGCAATCAAATGCATAAGAAGATTGAAATAATACCATGCTACACAGAGAACAATATCAAATCACACTGCCCTCAATTTTAAAAGGAACTATGAAATGAAATAGACCAGTAAATTCAAACAATGAATACTTGGTGCTCTCAAAGACACAGAGATAGAAATGAATAGAGAAATAAATGCTATGAATGAAAAATTTAGAAGCCTACCTCCAATAATCAATGCCATGAAGGAAAAGGGATAGATGTTTCCAAAACATAGCTCCAAGATCAAAAGTAGAAGGCCGAGTTTGATACCAGTATGAATAGAAAGTTTCCCAATGGGCGGCAGTGAAGTGTCATACTTCCATTCTTGCTTGGATCAATTTTTTACAGAAGGGTTTACACTATTTGGAGGTGATTTGAATGTATCGAGTTGTCAATATTCTTTTATGTTGAGTCGATAGTTTTTCTATTTTAATATTAGTTCTTTCTTCATGTTAAGTGGATTTATTAATATGTAAATACTTTCAAAATATGCTTTCCCCTTTTGATATTGGGTTGAGAGCATTTTTTTTTAAAGTACATAAAATCCACTTTATTTGGCATAGGAGGGGTAAAATCTTTTAATGTAGAAGTTATTCCAAAAAAATTTTATTCTAAATTTTGGCAATGATGTTTTTTAAATCATTGTCAGAATGTTATTACTAGAGCATGACTTAGTGGGTAGAATAGTCTTCATTGACTAGCTATTTTTAGGGGTCCCACTTTTCCAGCTCCCTAGAATCTCCGAAATCTGGCATACAGTTTTAAGAGGCATGATCATGGGCCTAAAGGGAGAGTTTTTCTAATTTTGGTGAGGTTGAGGGCTTCAATGCAGATTCTTAGGATTTTCTTTTTATATCTCTCACTTTTTGTGATAGAGGCTAGTTCTTCTTTCCTTCTTTCTTGGAGGTGAAAGTTTGTAGCTCTGGAGAAGCAAGCTGTTCTTTGACTCCCTTCAATTCAGTTTATAGCAATTTTTCCTTCTTTTCCAACAGCTTGGCGAGTTATTTTGATGGATTTGATGTCATGTATTGTGATTGAAAACTAGTCCTTTACTAGATATTTTGTTCATTTCGATGTTCAAAAGCACTCTTATTTCTTAAAGTCTCAATCTGTGTGTGTTTCAATGTATTTGGGTTTGTGGAAATCATTTTCCCTTCTCATCTACAATGAGCACCTGGTTATTTCTAAAGGAAAAATTAGATTAGGAAGGAGTTGCGATGCTCAGGTTATGTTCTGAATCATATTGTGAGTTTATTTTTAGTTTGTGGATCTATCAAAGTTCGGTGAATCACCTTAGTTTTAGTTTCATTTTCATGTGCTCTCTCTCCCTTTTCCTTCAAAGTTCATTTTAGTTCCAGGTGATTCAAGGGGAAGCCATCCCCTAATCCAAAGGTCTATTCTCTGTTAGGTTACCCACAACCTGAGAATAGTCCCATGTTTCACGGGATTGCTAGGTTCTACACTTAGCCATACTCAGGTGCAATCCATAGTGACAATAGTTATTTAGCTATTTTTACAAAAATATAAATAGAGCCAGTCCCATTTGTAATTCCTAGACTCTAGGTATGGCCAAGTTAATTGTCCCAGATATCTTCTTGGATGCGGATTTTTTGCATGAGTTGGCCAAATTATATGACCCTCTCTCCAAAATTATTATAAAGAAAGATGGGTCAGCCCTAGTAAACCGAGATAGGGGATCATTTATGAAAGCTTTCAATATGTTTTCATCTTCTTCCATAGAGATAAACTTGAAGAAGGAAAAAGAGAAATATGTCAGCCACTTAGGGTCTGCCAGAAACCAAATTGCCAGACATGTTCCCAAAACTGGCAAATACACAACCCCTCTTCCACCAAACATGCAAGCTCCCTATGAGTATAAGGCCCTAAATAGTTATATGAATTATTTGGCCTATGGACTATGTAGAGTTTTGGGAATAGATGAGGATCCAGACATAATTCCATCTGATATAATGATGATGGTGCTTGACATTCAACACTCACATGTTAACACAGATTATTATTATATCTAGTATGTAATTGACATAATGCATGAGGGTTTGGTAATGATAAAAGAAGATAAGAGGCCAATAAAGTTCATGCATTATTCTCTTTTATTGCATTTGATTTTATATTTCAACGTTGACAATTTGGAGATCTAGATGTTGAGGCCAAGAATAATGTTTAATGGACAACACAACCTGGTGTAGTACTAGTTAAGGGTATGGAATTACACATCCAATGAAAATTATTTATGTGCTATTGAGAATTGGATTGTCTTGCCAATTCTAAACATGTTAGGAACAAATTTCACTAGATTTCTAGTTAGAATGTTTAAGCTTCTCAGGCCTAAACAATTAATTGATAACTTGCCAATAGAACATAATTGGGGTGACTTCTATTTGGGTGAGAACTGCACAATAATAAGAGTATATGGATGCCCACAACCCCCACACATACTCCCAAAATATGTGCCACCAAGAATTACTCTTTTAGAATTCATATGGAAATTGATTTTGACTGATAAGGAACACCTGGAACCTCAGAGGAAAGGCAATTTCACTCCTCAGAAATTTAGAATCTCAAGTTTCTTGATTGGAAAAAGAGCACTACCAAAGCTTAATGCATGGCTCAATGATTTCAAAATGGCCTTTGGTATATACAGGTATATTGATTTAGAGGAAGGAAAGAAAGTAGTCACTCAGGAAGAAGTGGAGTTACCCCTAATGCTTGGACAGGATGAAAGGGAGAAATACCAAGAGGAGTTACTTAATGACAATGATTTCATCAAAAGTAATGAGTTCAAAAACTTCCTAATCTGGATGAAAAACAAGAAATTACAAAAACCATACCTAAAGGTTCAGATCCAAATGATGAGGCACTGAGGGCATTGGCTACCCATGACCCTGAATCAAAAACCATATCAATGGAAGATGCCAGGAGATTGGTCAAGTCTAGTGGGATGCTATTAGTACCAGGGTGGGACCTAACATATACTTTCATCATTGATCAAATCACGAAGCAATCTGATCGTAATATTTCACAAGAAACTCAAATTTGTGATATCATCAAAGGATCAGGATATGATCCCAAATCCTAGGCTTTGGCAATGTAGTCATTGACACCAAGAACTCAGAAGCCTTCCCTAGTAACCATAGAAGAAAATATGGAAGGGAAGAAGATCATCTGGACTGTCCAAAACACTAGTGATCTAGAAGTATCATAGGCCATGACACACTTTGCATATCTCAATGAGGCCAAAATTGCACAATTATTAGATAGATATGGAAGATTGTTCCAAGAGACTATTGGAATATCAAGGGATAGAGACCAAAAAATAATGCAAATAAGGGCATTAGAGAGTGAGATAGTAGAAGAAAAGACTAAGCTTGAAGAAATGTCCAAGACAACTCCTCCTCCTTCCCTACAAATTAAGGTTGCAAGTCAACAAGTAGAGGAAGCCCCTATTGATCTAATGGGAGAATTAAAAAAGAAAAGCTTGGATGTGGCCCTCAATGCACTTTTTGATATTTTATAGCATAGATGTGAATTAATAACAGGGAAGATGGATTCAATCCATAATTCTTACACTATGCTACAAGGAACCAATGACAGCATAAAAGATGCAATGGCTACTCTAGAACCACTTTTCAACACCTGGTCTGGTAGAGCAACATTGTTTGAAAAGCTTGTGGCACTGCAACCTCATAGATCAGATATCCCAGAATCAGTTATTAAAGTGGGAGAAAAGATTGAGTTGATTGGTGCCACCTGGGGGTTCTTCAAAGGAAAAGGAAATCGGGTGAGAAATAAATTGAATATGTTTGGGCCTAGTTTTAGTAAGTTCATCCCTCCAATCTACACAACTGATGGAAATATCATAGCAATTGAGGAATGGAACTCAAACATGAGCCAAATAATAATTAAGAAGGATGCATTCTTGAATAGTGATGGGTCCTTGGATATTGAGAGGTTCGACAACATTTTGGATGACATATTCAAAATAGAAAATGAATGTACCAAATTTTTTGTTGACACCAAAGCCATCACTAATTCAAGATAGGAAAAATAGGTCAAGTAGTTACAAAGCTTCAAAGTATACACCTGGCCATCAGAAGAAGAAGTTGTTACATGGGATAATAGTATCGAGCCAAAGAAGAAGAAGATTGTAGCAATAGATGTAGAAGAAATAGAAGAAGAGTGAGTTCCAACATTGCACCTGATCTAGGAGCACACGAAGAGAAATTATCATAAAGAGGATAATATAGGTTAGCCATATGGCATTCTTCATTCACATAAAAACTTTAGCAATTGCTCTAAAAACCAATAGAAAAAGGTGCAACTAAAAGGGAACTCACCATGAGAAGAAACAACTTATGGTGCCATTTTGTTTCTTTTCTGTTGCAATTTAAATATTTTTGTACTCTAGTGCTAGTCACTGTCACAACCATCTGAAGCTTCTTGCATCCTTTTCTCAAGGATTCCAAGATGGTTTTCTCTATATATATAAAGTTCTATGTAACACCAAAAGATGGTGAAATTTTGATTGTAATAGGAGTTTATACATTTAGTGCTTCGATTCTCAAGAATCTTAGGTTTTTTGAATGTACTGATACAAGAAGTTTATTAATAGAAATACATTGAACTTCCATGTATATCTTTTGTTGTCTTCATATATGTGTTATACACTAGGTTTGCACCCTTGTTTCAAGCTCTCGTAGTCTTGATAACCTAGTATAACATGGGAATCATCTCTAGGTTGTGGGACCTATGCTAATTGAGATGAGACCTCTAGGTTCTAGGCTGGTTCCTCTTGGATAATCACCTTAATTTGTTTCTAGACATGAAAAGTAAACCTTTTATGGGAAAGGGATAGAAGGAATGCTTGAAAGGGAAATGACTTGAAAAGAAAACTACCTACTAGGTGATGCACCAAAATTAGGGTTTAGATCTCAGTATAGAGGATGAAATTAATGAAAGGGTTTAGGTCTAGGAGGTCAAAACTCACTGAATAGGCTTGCATAAGTGTTTCATAGAAGGGTCTGCAACAGAAAGAGGCTATTCAGGGAAAAAGAGGATTTCACAAACAATAGCATTACTGATGGATTTTAGACACAATTTATGACCTACAAACAAACATTCACTTCTACTACTCAGCATAGGGATGAGACAAGACTGTTAGGGGGTTGAAGTATACCCACAAAAGCATTCACATCCAATCATCCACAATAACACACAATAGTTGTAGAAAGAGAGAGGGATCAGGAACCCTAAGATATCACTTAAAAAATCATACACTTCAATCCAATAAGAGATAATCAGAACAAGGAAGTATAGGGACATGAAGAATTATCACAAGATACCTCTGCAATGTTTTAATTATCAATGGGAACTTTACAACTATATAAGCCAGAGGGTTGAAATAATACCATAAATGACCCTTAAGAAAAGATGAATTTCTTCTACAATTGTCCAACTCTCCTTTTATAGAAAAAGTCAATTCTGAGCTCAAAAGCTCCACAAAAACATTATATACATCCCCCTCTTGCATGCAGGCAAGATTCAAAACCTAACTAGGGTTACAAGATTAAACAATGATATCAAACCCTAGGGTACTGATCACCTATTAATGAAAATCTTTGAGAACACTGGTGGTCAAATTGTATCTTTCTTTGTGTGTTGATCCTTCTAAACTGAATTCACCTACAGACACAACAACCTCGACTCATCTACCCACCTGTAACTCCACTAAGCCATGAAGGCTCACAATCTGATCATATTTCCCTGGGAGAGGTACTACCTGAAAAGGTGGTGCCAACTCTTTGTAGCACCTCCTATCATTAAAATGTGGCAAAGGACCCTACAATGCCAGCCAACAGTCACTTCTATCATCTTCACAACCACAACCATCCTGAGAAATCAATTCCTAAATTACCTGACATCGTGCATGGATGAAAGAATGCAAAACCCTAGCAAAACCTTTGCAGGAAATTTGAATTTAAATGTTAATGGCTAGCCTGGTCATTTTAAAATGTGACCATCGATACCCGTTGTTTCTTGGCAGATGAACGACCTAGATTACTCTTGAAAAACAACTTTAAAACCTTCTGACAAGTCAAAACCACCATGGAAGTCAATGGCCAATGAGAAATGAGAAAATCAACATGTCAGCATATTTGGACCCACCTCAAGGCCTTCTTCCTTTAAGTGATTCGGTGACCACGTGACCAAAGACCTTTTCTCATTCACGAAATCCTTTTCTTAACCCTAGTCTAGTTAAGAAATTCAGTGATCCATGCATTTCGTTGAATCATTGAGTCTGTTAACTAACCCTGGTTCCATTAAGAGAATGCAAGAATTCCTTCAGTCGCCAAGTTTCTTAATACTTAACTAACCCTGGGCCCAGGCTACCACATGTCACCTCTCTATTTGTTTCGACTGCTCCATCAGCAACCACCTCGGCAACCTTTCTGACAATGGACCCACTGCAAATAGATTCCAATCTAATGGTGGGTGCATGATCTCATCACCATTGAATATTCCTTTAGATCATACGCCCGCCGTAGATCTTCATTAAGCCGTGACCCCACTGACATAATCCTAGTCATCATTTTGTGGACCAATGGAAGACGAGCACATCAGAAAGAAAGGACCCATCGAATGAAGCTTTGACAACAAATTAAGATCAATGGTCAATGCATAATCTCATGTGTAAAAAAAACCCTATGAGATCATGCACCAATCATTGGATTAAAAGCTACACAGTCCTCTACGCCTGCTCTGATGAACTTCCAAATCATCACCAACCGACCAATGAAAAGCTTCCACATAGGACGACATGGCATCAGACCCACTGACACACTACAGTGCTTCATTGAAAGGGAATCGACGGTCGGTGCATGGTCCGATGCTCTGACACAAACCCTGAGATCATCAGATATCCGTTAGATCTCATCAACTAGGACCCCACATAAAAAGACCGTCAGACCTCTTAGTGAACACGCGACTGAGGAAAGGAAAATTATTTGCTGAGTCACTGACCGCTAAGACTTAACCACCAAACATTAAGTGACTAAGAGAGTCACTGCAGTCGCTAGTTTGCCGAAAGAAAAGGGGAACCACCGGGAGACTTAGAGAACTAGCGACCACCCAATAGAATTAAAGCGCACATGGGTATTTGAGGATTTTAAGTGGCTGATAAAGTAACTTCAAATTAAAATAGAGCCCTAGGGTTTTTAGACACAACGGCTAGTTTTATGAATTTTTTAAGGGTTTTGCACCTAGCCAGAGACCTAGAAACCACTGCAGAGACCAGGGGGAAGTAGATAAAGCCATGAAATTTTTTGGAGGTTTTCACAGGATTGAGGAGATGAAAATCTAACATAAAACCAAGGCCAAATTTGAATGGAAGGAAAATTAGGGCAACACTATGAATGTGATTTCTTTGTGTATTTAATCTACAAGGCATTTTAGGTACATCTTTCTACAAGGTAGATAGTAACATCAATAACATTCATTTTAATTATAATATTTGCACTGATAAAAAGTTTAAAATTGATGCAATAACCATAACTCACACTTATTGGATTTACTACCATGTAACATCAACACCAGAAAATTGTAAAATATATTTTATATAATTGAATAGATTAACTAAAATTCTTAATAATATTCTAAAAAAAAAATTGAATACAATAGTAATAATAACTAATATTATTCTAAATTTATAAAACTAATACAATCAAGGAGAATACAAAACTATTATCTATCTTTAAAAATTATAGATATTTCAAAATTGAATTAGTTAAAAAAATTAGAGTACAACACAATACAACATAAAAAACCACATCACATTAAGAACAAATACAAAAAATTATAAAACAAATACAATCAAGGAAAATAGAAAAAGTAACTGATTTCAGATTAAGTAGTTGATAAAATCTAAATCCAATAATTGCAAACATTCCACTCAATTATAATATTTGCAATCTTATAAACAACAAAACCACTGCATTCGCTCAATCGCTTAATGTTTACAAAAAACTGGCTATGATCATGAGAATAGGAGAATACATAGTTGGTTGGTCGCTGAAAAAAACATTAACCCCCAATTCATAACTCAAGATCAAATGGTTGTCACAAGATTGTAATGAATAAAACTTTTCTTTGCAGATGTGCATTGGATTGAGAGGAGATTAAGTGCTTTGATTAATGTGGAAACCTTAGTAAAATATATCACTAGGACTTAGCAAAATAAAATATATCACTAAGATTTAACCTTTATTTAATTTTTGTAAATATTGTTTTGATGATAAGATCCTCTAAACTACCTGTTGCCCAAAATTTCCCTCTTGTTCATTTTTGGCCACGGTTCCTGTTTTCCAAAAGTAATGCTCAAGTGTCAAAAACTCTCTGTGTTTTCTGCCTTTTAATGTCCAGAGTCCAGTGTGTTTTCTGCTCAAGTGTCGAAAACCCAGTGTGTTTTTTACCTCCTCTCTGTAGGCTCGGGCTATTTTTGCCTATCCACTCTAAAAGTTCAGTGTGTTTTTGACCTTTGTTCGAAAACCCTCTATGTTTTTGACACCCCTGCTGTGTTTTTGGCACTAAGCGCGCAACCCCGATTAGGCGGGTCCTGATGCCTAAGGCTGTGCTAGTGCGGAAGATCCGACAGTCATCGCATGGTTTCATGGGATCTTCTGATTCCATGAGATCATGTGACAACCATTGATGCGGTGTCAGCAAGGGTTCGGCAGTCAAAGACAAGCGGCCAATGGTCAACAGTTAACACCATGTGGTTGGTTGCATGATCGCATGGGCCTTCCTGGCCGCATGTGATCATGCGACAAGCAGTAAGCAGTCAAACCACGGTGCCACCAGTGGTCGCTGACTAGCACTTTATGGTTGCTCGCATGATCGCATGGGCTCTTCTGAGCCCATGCGACCATGCGACAAACCATCAATGGTTCCAATTTCAAGCGGTGGTGGTCAGCGACAGTCTGGTTCTTGTGGTGGTGGTCAGAGGCTAGCATCATGCGATTGGTCACATGATCACATGGGCTCTTCTGAGCCCATGCAACCATGTGGAAAACCATCAGCAGTTAGCATGTTTGTAGGCAGTGTTGCTGTGGGTCCATGTCGGGGTGCTGAGGTGTTTGTTGATGTGGCCATCGGACTGAATGGGGGAGTGACATGTGGTGGTTTTGGGATGGGTTTGGCAAGCTTTACGTGGTTGCACAGTTGGAGGTGGCCCCAGTTTTATGTTCAGTCAGGTAATCTCACAATAAAAGGAGGAATATTCCTTCTATCTAGCGACTATGAGATTTGCCTTAGTCAGGTAATCTCCTGACGGAAGGGAATATGCCGAATGTATTACGTGACTCGGTGACTACCGTCAGATGAAGCAAAGATCAATGGTTTTTGCGTGGTCACTAGATGTGACTCGGGGTTAAGAAAAGTTCAAGCGGTTCAGCGACTAAGGAAAGGTGAACCCAAGGTTATTCTGTAGTCAGCGCCAACAGTTTCAGTGGTGCCACTAGTAGTCATTAGGGGACATCTTACGGTTGGTCACATGATCGCATGGGCTCTTTTGAGCCCATGCAACCATGCGACAAGTCGTTAGCGGTTGCAATGGGTTTCATGCAGGCGGAGGCAGTGTGGTCGTGGGTCCAGCCGTGTGTTCGGCTCCTATTGGGCCATGTGGAAAAATTTGACAAATGTGACATCTTTCAAATCCAGCAACATTTGTAGCAAAGTGGTGGTAGATTTCAAAAGACTTGTCGCATGATCGCATGAAAGCCTTTTGGCCTCATGTGATCATGCAACCATTGCTATGGCAAGCGGCTGGTTTCAAAGAGCTTGTTGCATGATTGCATGAGGCTTTTTTAGGTCATGTGATCATGCAACTAGTAACATTTTTAATGTAGTGTGACTTGTTTTTCATGAGCTTTCTTCTGAGGGAAATGTTTGCAAGTGCGGGTAGCTGAAATTTATGATTTCTGGAGGTGGTTGCTGGGAGATTTTGCAAAATTTTTATCGATAGCCGTTTTGAGTCCTTTCGAGGATGGGATCGGATTTGAACATTCATGACAGAGTCCAGCTTGCAAGGAGGTAGATGGATCAAAGCTGTTGATCTGCAGAGATGGACATGCAAACAAAAGATCTGATCGGCCATGATATTCACAGAACACATTTATGATCAGAAGTGACCTTTTTTAGGGTTGATTATTATATTTTAAAATCTATGTAACCCTAAGGAGATATTTTTTGATTCTTTCCTATGTGTAGGGATGTATATATTGTTTTTTGGAGCCTATAGTGCTCAGAATTCGCATTTTGTAAAAAAGGAAAGCCCCTTTTCTTGGAAAACTATCTGTAGCATTTTTCCTGCTCTCTGGTTTTTCACATCCTGTAAGTTCTCATTGATAATTCAAATATTTCAAAGCATTCTATGACATTTTTCTTGTCCTCATGCCTTCCTTGTTTGGCTTGTCTCTTATTGGATTGAAGTTTATGCATGTTTTCAATGGAAATTGGGGTTCCTGGTCCCTCTCATTTTCTACAAATTTGTGTGTTTCCTATGTCTGATCTGATTTAGGTGTTTTATGGGTATACTACAACCCCTAGGAACCTTGTCTCATTCCTACACCTAGTTGCAGAAAAGGATGTCTATTTGCAGGTCATAGGTTGAGTTTTCTGTTCAAGCCTTCCTATGAAATACTTATGCAAACCTATCTAGTGAGTGGTGACTTATTAGACCTGATTCCTCCATTGGTTTCATCCCTCTGTACTGAGATCCAAACCCAAGTTCGGTGCATCACCTAGTAGGTAGATTTGCTTTCCTATCATTTCCCTTTCCATGCACTCCTTCTATCCCTTTCCCTCAAAAGTTTACTTTCCTATTAAGAGCAAATCAGGGTGATTATCCAAGAGGAACCAACCTAGAATCTAGAGGTCTCATCTCAATTAGCAAAAGGTCCCACAACCTTGAGATGATTCCCTTGTTATATTGAGTTATCAAGACTACGAGAGCTTGAACTAAGGGTGCAAATTCAGTGTATAACACTACCCTTTGCACTTCTGGCTCTACAAAATCAAGGAGGGTGCTCCTATCCTAGTAAACCAAACCTTATTTCAACAATTAAAAAGTGGATTTAAAATAACAAATAGATGGTAAGATAATACTAAATGATAACCACTCATTTATTGATTCTTAATTACCATTAGATGCAACAGAACATGTAGGTCACAAAACTGCAAAGATTTTGACAATTTTATATCTTTTTTTTTTTAAGTACAATAAAACCTTCTCAAGGAATTATTTCTACAGAGTAGCTCCACAGTCTACTACATCCTAGACTTAGAAACTTGTCAATCAAATGCTCAAATTCTAGTACTGACAAAATGATCCTGGTAATCATTTTATAAAAATCAAGGATTACATAGAAGCTTCAGATCCCTTTAGAAAAGGCAAAATAATATCAACCATAAAAGGAGAACAAAGACAAATACAAAACTTTCTTGTTAAATTTTTACAAAGTTGTTCATTGACTTGATCGACACAATTTTGTAATAATTCACAAATGTAGTTCAACTATGGCCAGGTGTAACATCCGTTCTTGCTTCAACTATATGAGATCCTTTGCACAGTTTGTTTTTCTTTAAGGAGTTGAAGAAATGCCATCTAATCCAGCCTCACTAGATGTCTCTTATTTCTCAGTATTCTCAGAAGAATATTCTACTTCCTAAGATGTATAAACTTCTTGATCTGGCTAATGGAAACTGATTACTTCATCTCTTTTAGGTACCAAATTGTCCCAATCAAACTTTACTTGATGTACCTCATTCCTTATGGTTGTAAAACGTACCCTGGCATCTTGTAATATTTCAATTGTTTGGACAAAAGGAATATTGTTTTTTCTATTTTTAAAATGGTGCTTATTCTGACTGACATTTCATCATCAATTTGTCTTAACCATCCTTCTTTGTCTTTTATGGCTCCATCTGCTTTGAAAAGACCAGGAAACATTTGAAAACTATCCTGGAAATATCTTGCTGTGAGAACCTCTACCTTTCTCTCCAAGTTTTCCCTCTTTATTTCAAACTCTAGTAGGTTTTTAACAAACTTACAAGTATTTGTTAAGTGTATATCCATAATCTATTGAGTTTTAGTCAAAGAGTAGAATGACTTTAACTTACTTCTTCTAGCAACCCACCTATCCAAAATTGGTTTTACAGTGACCTTTTTTTCCATAAAAGAAATCAAGATGTTGGACAATTGTTCACCAATCTTATAAATTTCTTTTGGCTTTACATTTATAAAGAATTGCAAAATTGTGTCTCTTATCCTCTTTTCATATTTCAAATTCTCTCTCTGTATTATGTTTCCATCCTCCATATGATGGGGTAAAGGGGAGAGCGGATATTCAATTATAGGAGTAGATGAAGAAGGCATAGCAGGGGAGGAATGAATCTGCAACTGCTCTAATATCTGGATCAGACCCTGTTCCCCTAACCTTTTCTTTAAATCTGCTATTATTTTATCCTTTTCACTGATCTCCTATCTCATTTCCCCATAGGCTTTTAACACTATTTCCAACCTTAATGTAAGCTCTTCTTTCTCCCTAGCTTCCCTCTCTACCACCTTTTCTATAAGCTTGGTTTTTGTCATAATCATGCTAGTTTCTTCAATCATTGAGGTCTCACTCACCCTTTTTACTAGAAGGATACTTGTAAGATCACTCCTAACAATCTATTTTCCTTTGTTATTTCTATTTTTCCTCAACAACCACAAAACCAAGGCTTGATGGTCATCACTAAAAGTCACTCCCTTGACTGTTTCTTCTCTGGTCTTATGAGTTTGTGTAGTCTTCTTTCTAACAACATCTAGGACTACTGCATCAACAATGTCCCCTTCTGAGAGAATGAGTACCCCTGAATTTCTTACCAACTCTCTTCCTTGTTCTGGACTGACCATTTCAAACCTTTCAGTCATTTCTTTTCTGAGCTCATCCTCTATGATGTTGAGGTCCTTTTGTGGGTTTTCCTCCTTCCTTTTATCATAGGTTTCCTTTAATTGGCTTATGTGCAATCTCCACAAAAATTGCATGAAAGCCCTAGCTTTAACAAAATCATCATATGCTAGGAATTCATCACAAGCATGCTTAATTATAGGGTCCAGTTCTTTGCCAGCCATTTCTCCTATTATTAGAATTGATTCAAACTCCTTTTGTGGCTCTAACACTCCTTCATTTATTTCTACATAGGTCATACATATTTGACCTAGACCACCCAATTGATGTACTTTCTTTACTACCTCTTGATGATCCATAAGGTTTAGAGGTGATTGGGAGGGAGAGTATTCCTCCTCAACATGTGTAAGGATTTCTTCTATTTTTTTCTTTTTTGGTGGAGGTGGACAATTAGAATCAATTTTAATTGCTTCATTCTATGGTGATTCTGGTATCTCCTCATTTTTGTCATGCACTTCTACTTCCTTTGAGGTGGAAGGAATGTCCTATGTTCTTGTTATTTTTTCATGGCTTCTTGGTCTTGGTATAACCACATTATATCCAATCTTCTTTTGCACCATACATCTACTCAGGGGTAACATCCTGGCAACTGTAGGCATACTCAACACAGACCTATCCTTTCTAGCTCAACTTGCATGACCTGTTCCTTCTTTTCATTTAGCTTCTGGATGATACCCTCAAAATGGCTCATAAGAGTTTCAACTTTCTTCTCAAAAGGGGTGAACTCTTTTAAGGGATCATAGCCCCTCACAAAATGTTGTACAAAAATTCTAATGTCTTTTTATATACTAGACACTTGTTCTTCCTGATCTCCTGTTCCAGTATGTTAGTAATGTTTCTAATGATATCTTCAGGAAAGTTAAAATATGATCTATCAAGGCACATTCAGTTCTCTTCTTGAACATCTCATTGTAAAAAATCTCAGGATCTGTTGTCCTAGCAATTGAAGTAGCCATGTGATATGGTTTCAAAATTTCATCCATGTGGGTCCATCCACCTTTAGTGATTACAAACTGGTGGGCTATTGTCACAGTCGGAAAAAAAAGTTCCTCTACCCTTCCCTATCAGAGCATTCTCGTGCAAATCCCCCAGTTGTCTTAGAAATTCTACAACCCCAATCTTGAGAGGGACTTGATATGACAATATAAAAGGAGTTCCTCTAAAACCATACAATTTGATTACAATAGACACTGGATAGAAAATAAAATCACCCCAATTGTGCACAATCTTGATATCTTTAGCAATTTTTTTTGGCCTAATGAGTTTAGTTAAGGCCTTTGGGATTCTTGTATTTTCTTGAAATAACAAAGCCCTAAGCCTAGATGCAAAACATCTATCAAAATTCACAAAATTGTTCTCACTCCTATCCCAAGTTATGTTGAGGTTCCATAATTGCACTGGCATTTCCTCACCATCCTTTTGTTTCATCAGATCCCTTTCCCTTTCAAAATAACTCACACCCTTTAATAAAAACATGTACATCAACAAGGAATGCCAACAAAAAGATTTATCTACTTTACTTTTTTGAATTCCTATTAATCCTTCATGAATTAATTCAGCTAGGAAAGGAGAAAAGTCAAAGGTAACTGCCAAGAAAGGGTGCAAAATTTGAACCATCATATACATAAGGTATACTAGCATTCTCTCCTCAACATCTTCACCCAAAATCTAGCATAATGACAAATATACACCCTTTTCCCTTTGGTTAAAATAATCTATTTTGAAAGGTTCATGTGTACTTGAACCCACTGTGATCAAACCCCCAATTTTATTGTAGAATTCCTTCAAAGGATAAATCTTGAGATAATCTTTCTGAGCATTATAGACTTTCCTTAATTCATCGAAGTCTATTCTTTCCAGGTCACCAATTTTTTCACTTAACCTTAAAACACTTCTAATTTCTTCACCTGAATTACTGATTCAAAGGTTTCCCTTTTCATCCCTAACAACCCTAGTAATTTGATCATATTTTCCTATTATTTGGATCATAATATCTTCATCCATGAACATGTTTGGCACAAAAAGTTTTCCTAAATCAAATTGCCACACATTGCTAGTAGGAGGGAGAGGATGTCTTTGGCCAAACCAAACTCTGAATAATCATAAACCAGTGGTGTCAATTTTAGCATCTCTCATGTAATTTCCTTTGTCACACAGGCCATCAGCTATTTTAATCCTAGGGTCCTTTGGTACTAAACCCTTTGCCTTGACTTTGTTAGTGGTTGAGCAATCAAGTTTTTGCAAAAGGTCTTCATGCACAGCCCTATCTTGGTACTCAATATTTCTTGTTAATTCTCTTCTTGGTGCCATAGTAGGATTTACAATTCTTTATGATAATGAAAGAAATTAACAGAATAACAAAAATATTTTAGCACAGATAAAAAATCACAAGATACTAGCCAATCTCAGAGATTTCTTTGCCCACACTTCTGCAAATTCTAGGACTTCATGTTTTTGCAAATGATAAAATCAATGATAATATCATCAGAAATAAAAACCCTCTACCAATTTACTCCACATGATCGAGCCTTAACTTCTCTGCAAATTCAAACTATCTTCATTCAATGGGAAAATATGCTATCGCACCAATTTTAATCCAACTTTAAAATATGATCTTTGATCTTCACTTACAAGAGATCTCATGGTTGTCGCAAGATCACAATGAATAAAACTTTGTGCATCTTATCTTTGCAATCATATGACAATCATTAGATCAAGCCAAATCCATGGTAAACTAAATCCTGTACCATCTTGGTCCCACTCAACAATAGGATATATTGGTACCATTAGATCAAAAATCCAATGACCGATGTTGATTCTCCTTCCGAGTGGACCCACAGTGATAACTTATGATTCAAAGATAGATCGACGACTCTCGCAAGATCTCAATGAGTAAATATTTGCTTTGCGATTGGATGAAAACCATTAGATTAAAAGCAAGCTATTAGTCTCTTACAAATCCTCAATGATCGGGCCCATTATTTGTATGCCGATAGATGTTCCATGTCGAATGACTATGATTAAATCAGACAAAATGGTCCCACCTGACAGAAATGCTTAGCTATCCCCTGCATCGATGGTTTTCACAAGATCACAATGAACAAAACTTCTCTTTGCGGATGTGTGACAACCATTGGATTGAAAGGATATTTAGTGCTTTGATCAACATTGAAACCTTAGTAAAATATATCATTACGACTTAGGAAAAAAATAAATATCATTAGGATTTAACCTTTATTTAATTTTCATAAACATTGTATAATGTTGTCGTTCAATACAATGTTTTGATTTAGTGAACGAAAATATCCCAAGATTCAGCAAACACTAGGAAAGATGAAAGACCAGCTGCAAATATGAAAACTTAGGTGGGTCATAATGTAACATGGAAAAATAAAGATCTAGGACATAGTGAAGACATTTTGAAGAACAAGAATGCAACAGAGAAGAAAAAAAGTTAACAATTTCAGATTTAGTACTCATTAACAACTAAATCTGATAATCCAAAAGAATACATTGAATTACAATATTTTTAATCATATATAAAGTTCAAAATTGATGCAACAATCATAGGAGACCCTTTTCAATGTTATAAATTTATAAAAAAGTTACAATCAAGGATAAAGAAAAAGTAACCGATTTCAGATTAAGTAGTTGATAAAATCTAAATCCGATAAAAGAACTACATCAACGACCATTGGTTGATCACCACTTAGTGTTATCTCTAATTGAGCATTAATGATTGTCATTAGTATCAAAGGTTATCAAAGATATCGGTCGGTTACATATAAGAAGCTAGTCGGTAACTATAAGAAAAATAGGCCAGTGAATTAAGTATATACACCAAGCATCAAATAGTTTACCAAGAATCACTAGACATCGATACTGAGCAACAGTAAACACTGAGCATCAAAGTAAACATAGAGCAGTTTATAAAGTGTTTACTGAGGATCATAGGTAATGACATAGTAATCAGGAATGGCACATTCCTCTATGAAAATGGTTACAATACATCATAAAATATTTTACCAAGATTGAGAACAATTTATTGTTGAGATACGATGAAGACCATATGTAATAGTTTGATCTATGTTATTTTTGTACACCGTAGATCTTAGGGTTTTGTCTAAGATTTGTAAACCTAATTTTGTATAAGCAGCATAATGTTGTATGCTATATATTTTGTATGTTACATCATTTTTTATGTGAACTGATGTATGAGTGAAGAAGCACTTGAAGTACTTGTCAACCTTCAAGATTATCAGTTGACAAAGAAGATTAGTATTCAGAGGTTATCAAATTAAGCAGAATCAGAGCAGGCTAACCGAGCAGTTCAGAGTAGAGATTCATCACAGTAAAGGTGATATTTTATCAGTACTTTATTGATCTGTATCAGACAATTAAGTTTTCATTAGCAGATAGATACCTATTTCTTTCTAATCATTTGAACAGATTTTTATAAAATCTCTTAACAGAGCAAATTTGACAGTCTTTTGTAAATCTCTTAACTAAGTGCACACTCAAGTATTGTTTCTAAAATTCTATAACTAGGTAGATCTAGTTGATCTAATATGTTACTCCTAATAGGGTAAGATCACCAGAAGTGATCAAAACTTGTAGCCCTAATAGGCAAACCTTTTCTATCTGCAATAGTGAAAAATTTGTGGGTGTCATCCCCACCATAGTTTTTACCTTCTAACAAGGGTTTATGCATTACCAAAATACTTTTGTTATGGGACTATTATATTGTTGATTTCATGTTGTTTACTTTCACAAGTTGAATGGATGAATGATACATATATTAGATACAAGTTAGTTTTCAAGGTTACTACTATTTGTTGTTGTAGATCTAAAAGGTTGATGTGATCAAGTTTTTGTGGGCACTAATTCACCCCTCCCCTCTTAGTACCCTATCTCCCCTAATTCCAACAATTGGTATCAGAGCACAGTTGTCTTATTGGACATTTTAACCACTGAAGGGTAAAGATCTAAGTCATGGAGAGGTATAAGTTAGATAAGTCTATTGAGAATCAAAAAAATCAGATGTAGATGTTTGTTGAACAGTATAAGCAAGCCAAGGAAGGACTGAAGAAATTATTGGTTGAAAGAAAGAACCTAGCTATTCTGCAAAATGAGATTGGCTACCATGAAGAAGATGTTGATGATATATTTGACCACATTGGATCTAGTTCTAGAAGTATCTGATGGATCTAAAAGCATGATCACTGATTTATCTAAGAAGAATCAACATTTAACCAAACAAGTGAAAGCACTGCAAATCAGTCAAGAATATCAGATGGTGAGAATCATTGAAATAATGAACAATGCTAGACAGGCTAAACAAGAAAGGAATCTGGCTATTGAAGATTGAAGATAGATAACTAAACAACTACAAGCTAAAGAGAGTGAGATACAAAGACTCACCGATCGTCACTTTCAAGTACTTCAAGTGCTTCTTCGCTCATACATCAGTTCACATAAAAAATGACGTAACATACAAAATATATAGCATACAAAATTATGCCACTTATACAAAATTAGGTTTACAAATCTTAGACAAAACACTAATATCTACGGTGTACAAAAATAACCTAGATCAAACTATTACATAGGGTCTTCATCGTATCTCAACAATAAATTGTTCTTGATCTTGGTAAAACATTTTATGATCTGTTGTAACCATTTTCATAGAAGAATGTGCCATTTCTGATTACTATGTCATTTCATGTGATCCTTAATAAACACTGTATAAACTGCTCAGTGTTTACTATCACTGAGTATTAGTGTCTTTTGATGCTCGGTAAACTATCTGATGCTCGGTGTATATACTTAACCGACTAGCTTCATATATGTAACCGAACAATATCTTTGATAACCTTTGATACTAATGACAATCATTAATGCTCAATTAGAGATAACAATCTCCCCCTTTCGCATTAGTATCAAAACTTGAATGTATATAGACCTTATGTATCAAAACTAATATCTCCACCATATACATAAACATATCAAAAAATTTCTAAATACTCCAAGTCAGTGCATGCTCTGGTAATGCGTAGTATACTTAGCAAAAATGTACATATTTGGCATATACATTGATTTCTCTACTCTGAATAATGCACCAAACAAAACACAGGATGAAGCACAAGTTACTGAGTGTGCATTTCTATCACTACTGGGTGAGCTTCCTCTACTTTCTAAAACTGTAGAGATTCTATCTTAGGAACAACCTGAAGGCTCTATCTTTGAGAAACCTAAAGATACAATAGGGGAACCAAGAAATGAACTAGCTGCATAGACAAAAGGGCCTGAAGGACAAGAGGCTGATAAATCAAAAATTGAAGGAAAATAGGCTAGTGACACAGAAACAAAGGCACAAGAAGAGCCTAAGACAACTGAGAACACCCCACCTAACAACACATCTGAGGCTCCACCTCATTCAACCGACACATAGGTTACCAAGGAGCAGAAGAAGGAAGATAGTGTGTCGAATGGGAAGAACACTCTGAGTGAAGAAGACAAAGCTATTGTCACCACTGTCAAGAATTCACCACTTGCAGTAGAGAAGAAGAAGAAGAAGAAAGGAAAAGGTCTGGTCACTCTAGATGAAGTCATTGTGATACCTGACTGTGACCCAAGGACCCTTAGCCCTGACAAATTAAGAAAATATGGGGAATTATGTACAAGGAAAGCAACACAAGATAAATTGAGACAAGAGAGTAAGAGCAAGGAAATACTATAAAATGTAAGAGACATCTTACAATAGGTCATCCTTGAGATACATGTAAATGAGGACACACCAATTATGGACCAACTTGCTACTCTTGCTGAAGGAATCAATGCCCCAGATGTTGATGCTAACAAGAGAATTGAAGAGAGGGAAGAGTCAAAGATACAAGATAAATTATCTGAAAGGATAAGCTAAGAAGTAGTAGTAAACAAGGTTAAACTTTCAGAGGTAATAACTGAGATTCAATGTATTACTAATTCTATTTTCCAACTCTTGTATAAGCTATGCACTATCGGAACCTTCATTGTAGAGATCAGTGAAAAGATTAAATAGTTTGAGAATGAAATCTCAGTCAGTGCACTAGCAGCTACAACCGAGCCACAAGCTTTTACAAAGCATATACTCAGAGTTCAAGAACTCAGGCAGTTGATAGCACATCTCAAGAAACGAGAAGAGTGCATAATTGATCAGGTTACTGAGTTGTAGATAGAACTCCTTCCATACCTGTAAATTTTTTTAAAACATATTGTCAGGACACAATCTCTTATTGCAACACCAGAGATTTCTATGTTGGAAAACATCTTTGATATGCATGCACAAGTTGGTCTTGGGCACATTTCTCTCACCAACTTGAAAGAGGAATGGGAAAACCTCTTGGAGTCACTAAAGAAAACCCATTAGCACATTTTTGACAAGCTATAAGTATACAATTTTTGTATTTAGCATTAATATCAAAAAGGTGGAAATCAATGTATATGCCAAATATGTACATTCTTGCTAAGTATATTACACATTAACAGAGCATGCACTGAGGGGAAGTATTTAGAAAATTTTTTATATGTTTATGTATATAGAAGAGATATAAGTTTTGATACATAAGGTCTATATACATTCAAGTTTTGATACTAATGCCAAAGGGGGAGATTGTTATCTCTAATTGAGCATTAATGATTATCATTAGTATCAAAGGTTATCAAAGATATTGGTCAGTTGCATATATGAAGCTAGTTTGTAACTTTAAGAAAAAATAGGCTAGTCAGTAAAGTATATACACCAAGCATTAGATAGTTTACCGAGCATCAGCAGACACCGATACCGAGTGACAGTAAACACCGAGCATCAGAATAAACACAGAGTAGTTTATACAGTGTTTACCGAGGATCACAGGAAATGACATAGTAATCAAGAATGGCACATTCTTCTATGAAAATAGTTACAATAGATCCAAAAATGTTTTACCAAGATCGAGAACAATTTATTGTTGAGATATGATGAAGACACTATGTAATAGTTAGATCTAGGTTATTTTTGTACACCGTAGATCTTAGGGTTTTGTCTAAGATTTGTAAACCTCATTTTATATAAGAGGCATAATGTTGTATGCTATATATTTTGTATGTTACATCATTTTTTATGTGAAATGATGTATGAGTGAAGAAGCACTTGAAGTACTTTCCAACCTTCAAGATTATCAGTTGACAGACCAGATCAATATTTAGAGGTTATCAAATTAAGCAGAATTAGTGCAGGCTAACCGAGCAGTTCAAAGCAGAGATTCATCACAGTAAAGGTGATATTTTATTAGCACTTTATTGATATGTATCAGAAAATTAAGTTGCCATTAGCATATAGATACCTCTTGCTTTCTAATCATTGTAATAGAGTTTTGTAAAATCTCTTAACAGAGTAGAATTGATAGTCTTTGTAAATCTCTTAACCAAGTGCACACTCAAGTAGTGTTGCCAAAATCCTATAACTAGGTAGATCTAGCTAATCTAATATGTTACTCCTAATAGGGTAAGATCACCAGAAGTGATCAAAACTTGTATCCCTAACAGGCAAACCTTTTCTATGTACAACAGTGAAGAATTTGTCCGTGTCATCCCCACCGCAGTTTTTACCTTCTAACAAGGGTTTCTGCATTACCAAAATGCTTGTGTGTATGAGACTGTTATATTGTTGATTTCATGTTGTTTACTTTCACAAGTTGAATGGATGAATGATACATGTATTAGATACAAGTTATTTTGCAAGGTTACTACTGTTTGCTATTGTAGATCTGATAGGTTGATGTGATAAAGTTTTTGTGGGTGCTGATTCACCCCTCCCCTCTCAGTACCCTATCTCTCATAATTCCAACAGATAGTAGAGGACTTAACTATTTAATCGATTGAATGATGGACTGCAACATTCGCTAAGCCGGTTAATGTTTATAGAAAACCCGCTACGATCATGAAAATAGGAGCATATGCAGTCACATGATCGCTGAAAAAAACATTTATGAATTCACAGTCGCTTCATCTACTTAATCCGAAATCGGTTAATTTTTCTTTTATTCTTGATTGTATTTATTTTATAAATTTACAAGATTGAAAAGGGTCTCCTATAATTGCAACTTGGTATGGTCCATTTGACAAAAACACTGAGTTGTTCCCTGCTTCGATGGTTGTTGCAAGATTGCAATGAATAAAACTACACTTTGCGGATGTGTGACAACCGTTTGATTGAAATGAGATTAAATGCTTTGATCAATGCCAAAAACATAGTAAAAAATATCATTACGACTTAGGGAGATAAAATATATCATTAGGATTTAACCTTTCTTTAATTTTCGTAAACATTGTTTCGGTGATAAGACCCTCAAAACTAAATGATTTCAGATTAAGAAGCTTATTAATTCTAAATCCAATAATCGCAAACACGGAAACATAAGGAACTAAGACACAGTTATGACATTTTGAAGAACAAGAACCCTCCCGAGAAGAAAAAATTAAACAATTTCAAATTTAGTAGTCACTAACAACTAAATCCGATAATCCAAAACATAACATTCTAACTTTACTGTGTCAGATAACAAATAACTTGACATTGATATAATACAACAAATTCACTCAATCCAATCAGAACAATTAAAGGTCCTTTGAACCAAATTTAATAATGATTACTTTAATTAATACTCTTCAAAATATCATACAAAATCATTAACACATTAAATACCTGATAGACCCTAAAAAATATATAATCAAGGTGAACACATAACCTAAACGATTTTGGGTATCATAGTTTGGTACATCTAAAACCAATTTTCCAAAACATTTAATTCAATTACAATATTTGCAAATGTATAAAGTACAAAAATGATTCAAATATTCTATTTCAATATTTAATTTCAAACTATATTGAAAATTTATAAATAAGTTATTAATTCTAAATTGTACCACATATAACATAAGTTAATTGTGTCAAATTTCACATAAAATGACATCGATATTATACATCAAATTAATTCACAACAGTTGGAACATTTAAAGCACATCTGGAACAAATCTAATAAAGATTTCATGAATTAATACTCTTCCAAATCCTATACAAAGTTATATATTTCAAATTTTATAATTTAAAATTCAGTACATTAGTAAGAATTTTAGACAATATTGTAAAATTATATATCTATATACCAATTACTTTTCAAATTTTACAGCGTGTCACATCGATATTAAAAAAAAAATTATATTTCAATATTTAATTTCAAAATATATTCAAAATTTATAATTATGTTATTTAATTCATAAGTGTGCCACATATAACATAAGTTAACTATGTCCGATTTGACATAAGATGACATGGATATTCGACAACAAATTAACTCACAATAGTCAGAACATTTAAAGGACATTCATAGAAAATCTAATAAAGATTTCGTTAATTAATACTCTTCAAAATCTTATACAAAGCCCTATATTTCTAAAAGCTAATGTTACTTTAAAAGGAGAAGCAACAAAATGAATTCCTTGCAAAGATCATTATAGCACATAATAAAGGTTACCCCAAATCAACAATTACCAATGGAAGCTACATTTACTTTTCAAACCAGTACACAACAAATAGCTTTCTTTGGGAGAGTAAACGATATATATTTAAAAAACTTATTACTCTGCAAGACTAACTTTGTTGTGCAAGCAGTTCAATGAACATTAGGTGAAGAATTTCACAATGCCACTCATCCATGGAAGGTAAATGCTGATATTGCCACTATGTTAATGGCTTGGATTTTAGAAATTGGAGAAAGTGTTCAGACTGTTCATTTTGTAATGATCTCTCTTTCCCACAAAGATTTGATTATCAGACTAAATTTCTTGCTACAACACGCACATCTTGTTCAAGGATTTGACTACAGTAACTATTTTGTAAATGCAGAAGATAGTAAAAAAAAAGAAATTCTTCCTTTTCTGCGATGGCCCATGTCAATTGACAAATAGGCTTACAAAAAAGATATCAAAAATCAATGGGTAATTCTATGTAAAGAAATCAGGCAATATAAGAAAATTGAAGCTGCATCGATATTTCCATTTGTCTTTCCACAATAGCAACATTCTGTCTATGTACAAATAAAGAGGAAAGATTGGAATTATCAAGCTTCTACAAGAAATCAAGTTCAATTAAGCATGCCAATCAACTATCCCAAACATCGTTGCACTTTACGTCAACAAAGATGAAAGATAGTTTAGAATTTTGCAACCTCACAAGAAAATAAGGTATTTACTATCATATTTAATTTTTATTCAACATAAAAAAAATAACACTATTTTCACTATTTTTAATTAGTTTTTCTATATGTTTTTCTTCAGGTAACTTAAAGCATATAGTTGTGGAAACAACATAAGCAGAACAACATATTATCAATTTTATATGGGAAGTTGTTCAGAGTTGGCAAAAAATAACTTATTAAAATATCTGGTTTACATCTTTTTTGCGTAAATCATACAGTAAAAAAAAAAAATTTCATGATTTCAATTTTTTATACAGAATCTAAGTCTTTTTATAAATGTGGTTATGCATTTCAATGATTTCAATCAAACATAACAGATACTCTGAAACTATAAATTTTGTTTGTATATGATTGCAAATATTGTAATGGAATGGAATGTTTTCGAGTATCAGATTTAGATGTTAGGGATTGCTCAATCCGAAATTGTTTACTTATTTGTCCTTGCCAGCATTCTAGATTTTCAAAATGTCTCAAGTGTGCACTAAATCCTTATATTTCTGTGTTATGTTATGAGCAACTTAACTTTTCATGCTTGCACGTGGTGTTTTATCTTTCCTAGTGTTCACTGAAATTTAGAATGTATTTGTTACCTTTAGTTGCCTGATCTCCACTTATGCATTGGTGCTTAGTGTTTCTTTCAGTGATCAACTGACTATGTATTGTACTGTTCTAATGATCCTCCAACAAGCAATTTTTTCTTTAAACATCAAGCGAAAAACCGACTATGTATCGATCTCTCTCTTCTTCCCTTTAGTTGCGTCATCTCCAGTTATGGATTGCCTGTTAGCATTCATGAATACAGTTGACCATATTGTTAGTTTACCAGCAAAATATTTTTTGTAAGTGAAATATTGTACCAATAAAATTATTCTCTCCACAATAATATAGTTACACGTTTAACTTAAACAATTTTTAAACATAAACATCCAAACAATATATTTTATATAGTCTTTTAAATTAACTTTAAAAATGCAAAAATGAATGCGGCTAAAAATGCACCACACATGTAGCCGCACTACCATAAACACAGCTTCCAAAAATCATACCAATGAAAGATTAAATCAACTATAACCCATAATAATTTAATTATTTATTATTAAAATATTTATTATTTATTATTACAATATTATAAACAATATAATATTATAAACATAAAGATCTAGGACACAGTTAAGGCATTTTCAACATCAAGAATGTTGCGGACAAGATAAAAGTTAACAATTTCTGATTTAGTAGTCACTAACAACTAAATTTTCAAATAATCACAAACATTTCACTCATTTATAATATTTTCAATCTAAATTATAAACAATATTTAATAAATTTACAATTAAAAAAAATAATTCATATGTTTCTTCACAACTTTATTATTGATTATTTCAATTTTTCAATATAATTAATAAACAATATATAACCATTTCTGGATAATGCATACGGTTATATCAATTCCTGAAAGTACTATATTATAATTTAAATTTATAAACTTCTAATTAACTTAAATATATCGACTATCTAATTTCACATAACTTATTGCTCTGACAATTTTTCCATAAACACGCTAATCAAAAAAAAAGAAAATAAAGCCATATGTCGTTCAATGCACAAACTTTACTAATACCCACTGTATTAAATACATACAATGTTTGTATCTACAAGGCAAAAAAATTGTCCTAAAAAACAACAACAACATTAATACCATTTACCTTTCAAATATTTTATGACTATTAGATTATCACCTAAAATTATTAAATGTCCACTATCTATCACATCATTCTATGAACTTGGTAAATATCTTCAACACCAAATGTATAGAAAATATTATATTCATAATTCCAGCCAAACATACAAAAACCAATAAATCTGTCACTGCAACAAAAGAAGCACTTTATCAAAAGTCTGCATTGCAATCGATAAACCTTTACAGAATGACTACCAAACTAAATAGTTATGATCATCTCGACGGAATATAGAGTGCATGGAAAGAAATTACAGATACAAAGTTGCATTTTTTCAATTTAAATGATCTACACAGAAGAATAAATTCACAACCAGTTCATCCCACCACACAAAGTCTTATTGATAGTGGATTAATACAAGCTACAGGGTTTCCAATTGTTATTCAGGTACCAAAGCTCATTATGGAATGCATTCAAATATTTGACCCAGATACTAGAGAAATAAAGAAACAAAATAACAAAGTTCTCATTAGTTTGAGCAAAGAGTTAATACATAAATTCTTTGGTTTGCCTTCAAGACAACAATATTATCAATGGAATTTCTCTCTGGCAACTTCAAATTTTAACGACAAAAGCTCAAGATGGCAAGCTACAATTTCAACAAAATGGTTTCAAACCATCAGAGTAGCCAATTCAAAATTACCGAAAACCCTATATGGAACAAATCTTAAAAAAGAGATTGTAGACATTCTAGTACTTCTACATAAAATCAGAGGAAGCGAACAAGCCCTAAATTTTGAAGAATGTTGGTATTTCCTTGTACAATCTATATGTGGAGACAATATTTATATAGATTGGGCACAACTAGTAAGTGAAAGACTTACTGAAATGCTTGTCTCAACAAAGCATTCATACAAATTTGCAATGTCATCTTACCTCATCTATGCCCTAGCATGTCAATATATAGGGAATGACCTACCTAGTGTTACTGACTATGATGAACATATACAGATTTATGATTTCTACCCTTGCATACAACTCGAAAATAGCTTTGCACATTATAGAAGGATTAATGATTTTTTTTCAATGAAGATATGCCGTGAAATTCAAAGTTTTCTAGAATGCAGATTATCAGATGCAGTCGCATAAATAATTATGCAGTTTGGAAGCTATTATACACAATATCCTACATTTACATATTTCAGGATCAGAGCTTTTAATGGATTTCCATTCAAATTGCCAAAATATATAGATGATAAAATGGTTTTGATAGAGTTATGCAGAAAGATCATCGAGGTCAACAACAAATGCAGTGAACAATATAAAGAAGGTATTCATTTTCCAATTTCCATAGGACCTTATACATGCTTTTCTAGTTGTTCTGCAATAAATCTCATCAAATCAGCTCAAAAAAAATATAAATTTGATGAATATAATGTTATCAGGATCATTTTGACCCTTCCAATTATATAAAACAAAACCTGCAACTAGGCCCTAATTTTAATCACATACCTTCATTAGAAGATTTTTGGGCTAATTGTAAAGATGACTTTGAAATGAGAGAAAGATCATGGTCCTACCTCACTGTTGAATAGATTTGACTATATAATATTGTAATAGATGTTGAAGGATTATATGATGATCAATCTAATCTTCTTTCCAATCATTATTTGACAAAAATAAAAGGGACAACTTTGCAACCTCTAAAATTTCAAGAACCAGAATTAGACAATCTTGATGAAAAAATGCAACAAATAATTAAGAGGACAAAAATATGGGTACAGTACAAGCAAATAGGGAAAAAGAAGCCACAAACAGAAGGGCGGTCATCAACACAAGCTCAAACAATAGCATCAACTCAACTACCATTACTAGCAATGCAGACAACAGTTCAGTCCAATCAACAAAATATAGGTGGAGATGATCAACCACAAGAAAAAGATAGAGCTATAACCAGCACCTGCGGCAAGGGTTCACTTCCATTGATCGACATGGACACTCAACAGGGAACAGACAAGACAAAACAAGAAGAAGAAATATAGGTCAATCAAAACAAAATACAATAGACCAAACTTTTGAAGAAGAACCACCAACTCAAAGAACATAATTTATTCAACCTACTATAACATGTAATCAAAATATAGTACCAAAATTTCAAAGTTCGGCTCAAGAAATACGAAGCCCTACAATAGTCAGAAAATTGTTTGATATTGAAAGTTTAGCCTCTACCTAAAAAATTCTAGCCACTCCTTCATTGTTAGAAGAAACAATATAGAGAAAAAGAAAAAGAAGAGAGGATAGAATTCCTCGTCAAGATTTAGTTTCTCAAATCATTAATGAAACTAACAGTTCAAAGAAAAAAGAAAGAAAGAGGCAAACTAGCTTCTCTTCAAAAAGATCAAGAAACAGGCCATGTAATAATACAACTTGCAAAACCAAAACAAGACAATAACTTTTTAGCTCTAAATGCAGTAGATTTTGATGTCAATCAAATTGACATAGGACCCACTTTCCATGATCGAACAGTTGATATGTGGGAATTCACACATCAAGAGGTAAGAGAAAGGTTAGACCAATTGAAAGATGAAAAGAACATGCTCAAATCTTATCAATCATCTATATGATTATATCAATAAAATTCTTGGGCCTATCTCTTCCCAAACATCAAATCAAACAGAGGATATTTTTGATCTAGCACTTCATTCCAGTGAACAAATCATCAAGCAGATACATGAAGACAGACATATGGCACAAATCTCATGTGAATGGATACAATACCTCAATTCAAGAGGTGTGGACCTCATCAACTACCTAGCTAGTTCTTACAAAATATATATTCAACTCAAAGATATAATTGACACAGACTCTCAGTTTCTCAAAGAATAGAAAGGAATATATAATACACAAGCACAACTATTGTAGACAGTAATAGATATGAACAGTGAAGAAGCTATTAATCTAAGAATTATCAAATCCACTAACAATCCTCTACAAAAGTGGATCATTTCAACAACTTAAAAGTATAGATTAGCATAGAAGTAGTTGAAGAACTACAAAATCTAATCGAAACACTCAATACCAGCATTACACATATGGAAAAAATCTTTACAGATATGGGCTGCAATTTTTATCAAGAAAATGCTCAAAATACTCTAGATATAGAAATCATGAAGAAAAACTATGAATTACATCTTCAAAGTATCAATAGAATAGAAACATATGAGGAAGGAGATATCTACAAAATTGACTACAATTGGAGACTTATTAACAACTGTAAAAGAAGGGACATGGAAAGCATTTCTAAATAAATCAACAAAAAATTAGAAAAATCATGAATATCAGATGGTAAGAAATGATGTAATATTACCATACCAGAGGAACAAGAAATGCTCGATGTAGTCTCAGTAATACAACAAATAGTAGTCAAAGAAGGTAGGAACAAACACAAGTATAAAGATCATGACTATCATAGACTTTATTATTATGTACTTCAAGTTTATATGTATATTTCAATTTAACTACACTATTTAGTTTTACATCAAAAATTGCAATCATTGTATCAAATAACATCATAGATAAATATCTATTCGAAGTTACTACAATGACTGCTACTTTTCTTGCATTAATGTCTATTCTTTTTATACATTGTTTATTCTACTTATTTTGATTTCAGTTTGGCCTAGCTTCTTCCACAATCAAGATTTCAGATCTGAATTATATGTTGCTACAGCCTGTAATGCATCATCATCTGAAGTACAACCTTCACATACTATTTTTGCAATCGTCATTAAAAATTCCTCCTCCTACATTACCCTTTCATCTTGACCAAGTAACATGAATGCTATTGTGATACTGCGAAAAAGAGTTCCTCTTCCTCTATTGGTTAAGGCTACTTCTTGAAGACAACCTATCTGCCTTGGGATTTTTTGCAAACAACACCTTCAAGAAACTTTGTAAGGAAACACATAAGGGTCATAGGTAGCCAAGGCCCTTAGTGCCTCATCATTTCAATCTGAACCTTCAAGTATGGTTTTTGCAATTTCTTGCTACTTCATCTAGATTACAAAGTTCTTAAACTCATTAATTTTGATGAAATCATCATCATTAAGTAACTCCTCTTGGTATATCTCCCTTTCATCCTATACAAGCATTAGGGGTAACTCCACTTCTTCCTGCGTGGTTACTTTCTTTCCTTCCCTAATGTTTTTTCTCATTTTCTTATAACAGGCCCTATTACCAGGTACCAAAGATGCAACTCTATCCATTTGTTTCTTATTCTTCTTAAATCTTGACAACTCACCTGCCTCTATTCTTTGTTTCTTTTGAGCAAGCTCAATTACATCCTCTGTATGACCAACATCAACAATAGGAGGATCTCCTACTTGAGGTTGTGAACTATGGTAATATCCTTGGCATATTCCTTTTCTCTAATTAAACTCAACAATTGGCTATGAATTCTACAGTTATCTAGGAACACTAGTCCCGTTAACCTTGAAGAAAAATTCTTGTCAAACATAACATACCTGGCATCAGTTCTGTCCCAAGATAACTTTGTAATTCAAATTCAAATTTATAGAAATTCACCATTTTTCTCTCTGATTATCTCCATTGTCTCCTAAAAAATGTTACACCCTTGTACAACAACATGTACAATTATTCCTTTTCTCTAATTAACATCAATAACTGGGTAGGAATTCTAGGGTTATCTAAGAACACTAGTCACCTTAATCTTGAATCAAAAATCTTGTCAAACATAACATAACTACCATTAGTTCTTTTTGAAGACAACTCTGTAATTCATAATTGGACTGATAGAACTTCACCATTTTTCTCTCTAATTATCTCCACTGTCTCACTGAAATAGTTGACATCCTTGTACAAGAACATGTGCATTAACATTGAACACCAACAAAATGGTTTTTCTAACTTCATATTCTATATTCATATCAAACCTTGCTTAATCAATTCATTGAAATAAGGGGCAAAATAAAAAATCAGTGCAAGATGAGGGTGTAAAATTTGCATCATCATAAACATAAAATGAATAGGCATGTTTGTAACCTCATCTTGACCCAAAATATATGTTAAGGATTTATACAAATCCTGTTCCCTAAAACTAAAAAGATCCAACTGGAAAGGCTTTTGGTGTAATTCCACCAATCACATATAGGGTACCAACTTTACCAAATAAATTTCAAAAAGGAGCAGACCTAAAATACTCTATTTTGGCTTCATAGATCTACATAAATTCAACAAACTCAATCTTTTCCAAACCAACAAAGGGGTCATTTAATGAAAACACTTCTCAAATCTCATCATCTAGAATACTTATGAAGACCTTCCCATTTATATCCCTAACAACTCTTCTCACTGGATCATAGAACCTACCCACTTCTATAAGGATGTCAACATTCATGAAAACACCTGGTAAAATATTCATCTATTCCTTTCACAATATGAAACCCTTGATCAATACTAATCCAGTGTATTTTTTTCCAACCCTAGCACTTTTGGATTATTAGATTTAGGTGGAAGTTAATAACAAATCCAAACTTGATGACTTTTTTCTCCTCACTAGGCTACTTGTTCTTGAAAATGTCTTAAATGAGTCCTATCTTAAAGCACTAAATTAAAGTATGTTAAAGGAATTGTTAATGTAGATAATTTGTGGGACCTTTAATTTATCCTTTCAATGGGTTGAATATGCAATGTTCCTCTATATTTGTATTTATTCTTACTTAAAGTTCTTAAACTATTACAAATAATAATCTTCCCTCTTCTCTAGCAAAGCTAGAATTTTAATATCTCTAAATATAAAGTGTGTCTTCAAGATTTTAATTTAGTTATATTCATTTCTACATTATTTAAAAATTAATGTAATGTTTATAGTTTGGGAATATGTCTAAATGTGTTTACTCTTAGGATACACTACTAAATAAAACTTTGGTTTTTAATGTTAAACAATTTAAGAATTTACTATCAATATAAGAATTAACTTTTGTTGTCTAGATCACTAACAATCACCTGAAAAATGGTACAAAAATTAGTGACAACAATTCCTCAACCAGGTTTGTAAAAAAGTTTTTATAAGAACCCCTTGTAACCATAATTAGGGTAATGACCATAATTACAGTTTGTTAAGACATGCCTCATTCAGGTTTGGGGTTCTTTCCCCTTTTCCTTTTAGATGCTTTACTTTAATAGTTGTTTATTTTCTCTCTATAAGAACTTTCTGTTCAACATACTAGAATAGTTGTTTACCTTCTCAGGTTACTGTCTTCTTTCTCAAAGAAAATACTTCATACAATTCAATGAAGCAAGAAATGATGCACAAAAAATTATTTGAGTTATTTCTAATATTTATATAATAGATAATTTATATGTATATCTATTTAAAACATCAAGAATTTTTTGTGTCTATTGTAATAAATTTAATTTAGATTAAGTTACAATTTAATAACCATTTAATATTTGAATTAATTCATTAAGTATTATATAATACAATGTCCTCCTTTACAAAAATCTGAACTTAAAAAATAACAAAATTTATTATAAATTTATAAAACTTAAATTATAAAATACTAATTTAGTAATACATGAACTAAATATTATTTATAAAAGTATTAAGTATAATATAATAAATTATATATATATATATATATATATATAATATATATATATATATACATATATATATATATATATATATACATATATATATATATACATACATATATATATACATATATATATATATATATATATACATACATATATATATACATATACATACATATATATATACATATATATATATTATATATATACATATATATGTATATATGTACATATATACATATATATGTATATATATACATATATACATATATATATACATATATACATATATACATATATATATATATATATATACATATATATGTATATATATATATATATGTGTATATATGTATATATACATATATATGTATATATATA
>BSBK01010555.1:175000-206710 GCA_027943335.1 Chamaecyparis obtusa | reverse complement strand
TTTACTCTAATGTGGGAGATAATGTTAAATAAACATTTCAATTATATTATTTTAATGCCTTAATGGTTATACTAGGGGAAATATTACTTAATGCCCTTGGTTGGGGACCCTAGATTAATGACTTTTCCTAGCCCTAATGTTTAAGTTAAAATTAAATCTTTAATAGGGTTTTTTAATCCTTTAAAAATAAAATTTAATTAAATAATAAACTTGGAATAACGTTATACTTTAAATTAAAAATATAATACTTTTAAATTGAAATATTTAAGTATTATTATTTAAAATGGGTGGTTATATTGTAACCCTAGGTATGATGTCCTAATATCATTGACCGTTTATTATTTTCTTAACTTGGATTATTGACATGGGCTAATTTCCCTTCTAATACTTCTATGCCAAACTTAGTTAGGGCTTCCATTGACTAATGCAGTCTAATGAACAAAGGATGTTGGAACGGCGGTGCATACCATGATTCCCCTTGTGAGTTGATATGTGTTGGTTGTTATTGTTTTGAGTTTTTTTTCCTAATATGTAACCTAGTTGATGTTCTCAGTTAAAAAAATATTATTGTGTTTTGCCCTTAGATTTTGGGCATTACACATCAACAAATACCTCAAGAATCAAGATACCTTCTTTAGTGATTCTTAGGTATAGATTTATATAAGCTTTTCCTTTCTTGAATCCCAATAGAATCAGATACTTATCCAATCTTGCATACCAAGCTCTAGCTGCTTGTTTCAATCCCTACAGTGCCTTCTTTAATCTGCAAACTAGATCTTCATTCTTTGATAAAGGAAACCCATCAGGTTTCTAAATGTATACTTCCTCTTCCAAGTCTCCATTAAGAAAAGATAATTTCACATCCATCCGATATACTTTGAAATCCTTATGAGCAGCATAAGCTAGGAATAATCTAACTGCCTCAATTCTAGCAACAGGAGCCAAGGTTTCTTCAAAATCAATTCCTTCTTGTTGTGAATATCCTTTACATACCAATATTTCTTTGTTTCTATCAACTATGCCTTCTTCATTCATCTTGTTTTTGTATACCCACTTGGTGCCAATTAAAATTTTATCTTTAGGTCTTGGAACCAATTTCCAAGTGTTATTTTTTTAATCTTCTCTTGTTCTTGCTTCATTGCTTTGATCGATGATTCATCTCTGCATGCCTCATTAGTGGACTGTAGTTCTTCTTGTGAGATCAAGAAAATGGCATTTGTAGATTTTTATCTCTCTTCTCTATTTTACAATCTTGTTCTAGTTCATTTGGTACTTTCACCAATGATCTGGTGCTTAGGATGGTTTCTTACAACATATTTGGGTGTGGTTTTTTCCCTCAACTCCACACTTATGCCATTTTAAACTTCAAAAACATCTTGTGATGCTTCATTCATTTCATTCTCACTTTTTATTATCTACATATTGTCCTAATTTGTACTTATGTTTTCAAAAGAAATCTCATAAGGGTTAGAGCCACAATATTTCTCTCTAACTTGAAACTTTTCATATACTCTTACATTAACACTTTCAATTAGATTCCTAGGTCTCATATTATAGCATATATAGGTTTACTTCTATAGATTATCCTAGGAATAATCCTTCATCACTTCTAGCATCAAACTTTCCTATACATTCATCTCTCGTAATGTAGCATTTACTTCCAAATTTTTTGAAATAACTAACAATAGACATCTTACCATATCATATCTCAAATGATGTCTTATATGTACCTTCTCTAGTTTTTACTCTATTCATTGTATGTGTATATATATATATATATATATATATATATATATATATATATATATATATATATATATATATATATATATATATATATATATATATATATATATATATATATATATATATATATATATATATATATATATATATATATATATATATATATATAGATATATATATATATATAGTTGTATTGAATGCTTCTCTCCAATGCATATGTGGGACCTTTCCTTCTATCAACATCATTCTTGTAGCATCAAAAACTATTATATTTCTTCTTTCAACAACTTGATTTTTTTGTGGTATCCTAGGTGCAGAAGTCTGTCTCACAATACCATGTTCTTCATAAAAGGCATTGAATTCATGTGAAGTGAGTTCTCCACCTCTGTCTGATCTTAAACATTGTATCTTTAAACCTATCTCATTCTCAACTTTTTCCTTGTAGAACTTGGAAGTTTCAAATCCTTCATATTTTTCTCTAAGAAATCCTACCCACATCATCAGTGAATATAATAAAGTACCTATATCCAAAGTATGACCTGGTCTGAGTAGGTCCACATAGATTTGTATGAATCAGTTCCAAATTTCCATTTGTTGAGTATCCTTTGCTAGTGAAATTACTTCTTATCTTCTTTCCCAACGCACACTCTCTGCAAGTAGTGTCAGTTGGTTTCATAATTTTAGGTAGATCTTTGATAGCATTAGTGTTAGATGCTTTTACCATGTTGTCAAAGTTTATATGACAAAACATTACATGCCAAAACCAACTGTCATCAATTTTTGCAACAAAACAACTAACCTTAATAGAGTTTAGCTGAAATATATTACCTTTGGTCTTAGAACTAGATGCAATCAATTCTCCATTAGCTCCTTTAATAGAGAAATGAACATCATTCAATTATAAATGATAGCCCTTATCCACAAGATGTCCAACACTCAAGAGAGTATGTTTTATGCCATCTAAAAATAGTACATCATCAATGTTAGTTTTTCCATCTAAAGTAATTGATCCTTTACCAAAAATCATTCTAGGAGTATTGTCACCAAATCTCACAACACCACCATTAAACTTATTTAGTTGAATGAATCTATCTTTGTTACTAGTCATATGATGTGAAATCAAGTGGTGAATTCATTTATGACGAGCTTACTAATTTTTGTAAGAGCATGAAATAAAGAAATAGGTATCTACACCGAGGACACCCTAATAGAATGGAATTGATGAAAGAAGGAATAGATCAATTGTAGATTATGCTAGCACATTGATGATTGAAAAAGATGTTGAACAAATTTATAGGAGAGAATCTATTAGTATTGAGGGTTACACACTGAATTGAGTTCAACTGAAGAAAGAATAAAACAAGACACCTTATGAGCTATGGTATGATTACACATCTAATGTGAGTTGTATTAAAATATTTTGAAGTAGATGTTACATTCTGAAAGATGATAGAAATGGAAAATTTGATTCAAAAGGTGATGAGGGCATATTTGTAGGTTATTATTGTTACCCTAATTTTCATATGCATGCAGATTTGGCTAATATCTATCCCAAGGCCTCTATTTTTATCCTGCTAAGCATCCCTAAAATTTTTATGATCTTATGCCATGTCCTCTGGCTTCTGCAAATTATTTTACCCCTTGGTCTGCAGTTGAAAATTTTTTTAAAATAGCCGTTTGAGCTAAATAAACCCTGCAAACCCTAAGCCCCTCATTCTATTTTCATGTTACTTTATCAGAAACTTAAAATCCCAATTTCCATGTGCATAATTAAATCCTTCAGTCACCAAATCTCTGATTCTCGGTGGTCAAAGCCCTAACACTTAGCGATTTGGCGAGCGGTTACCATTTTAGTTGGCGGTCTCAGTTCTAGAGGGATGTCAAGATTTTAGATCTGACGGTTGTCGCATGATCTCATGGCCTCGAAAGATTCCATGAGATCTTGTGACGATCATCGATCTTCCTACTTGCAGTGTTCATTTGTCAGTGGGTCCTGCCACGTAGTCTGAGTTGTGCATTTGTGATTGGTTAAGACTTGGTGATGTGGTGCCGTGTCAGTGCGGGCCTGGCAGGTTGTCAGTTGATGTTGATCTAATGGCTGGCACATGATTTGAAGGAGCTTTTCTGACACATGGGATTATGCATCTGTCGTTAGATTGGAATCTAAGCTGCAGTGGAACCGTGTCAGAACTTGCTGAGGTGTATGCCTATAGAGCAGTTAAGGGTGAATAAAAGAATGACATGTGGCAGTTCTGGGCCTAGGGTTAAGAGTATTCCATGAATCTATGACTAAAGAACTTTTTCATGTTCACCAGACTTAACCGAGGTCAACTAAAGGTTTAAATGACTCTGTGACTGAAGGGAAATAGAACCTGAGGTAGACTTAGGGTTAAGTTTGCAGTCAAATGCTGAGCCCGAGTAGAAAGGAAGATCCGATGGTCACATTTTAAAGTGAGATTTATTTTTGAATGCCGACTGTTGATAGGGAATTTTAGCACCACCTGTGACCATTTTATCATTTTTTAAATTCAAATATCTCAAAATATCAGATTTCAACAGTTATGGCGAACCCGAGTTGTAGGTAGGTAGATGGATCATGGTGACTAGATTTTTTGTAGGTATAAACATGAAATGGACACAAACATAGATATCTGATCGACTGGGATATTTTCATGTGCATTTATGGCTGATTTTAATAGAATTAGGGTTTGATTATTATTTGAAAAATTATGTAAACCCTAATTAGATTTTTTGCTCCTACCTATGTGCATTAAAGGAGATGTATATGTTTTTTGAGAGCTTTAGAGCTCAGAATGGACTTTTTGTAAAAGAAGAGTTGGACAGTTGTAAAGAGAAAAGTATATCTTTTATTAGAAATCTATCTGTGGCATTCTTCTTGCCCTCTAGTTTTCTATAGTTGTAAATTCTCATTGATAATTTAGATATTGAAGATATTTTGTGACATTTCTTATGTCCCTATGCCTTCTTGTGTGAGTTATCTCTTAATGAATTTAGTATTTACATGCTTCTCAATGATATCTTAGGGTTCTAGATCTCTCTTTCTTTCTGCAATTTTGTGTATCATTGTGGATGATTTGATGTGAGTGCTTTTGTGGGTATACTTCAACCCCTTAACTATCTTGTCTCATTCCTATATCTAGTTACAGAGGTGAATGTTTGTTTGCAGGTCATAGATTGTTGTCTAATTCCAAAGGGTGTTATTGTTTGTGAAAGAATCTCTCTTTCCTTGAATAGCTCTTTTCACCTACAGACCCTTCTATGAAGTACTTATGCAAATCTATTCAGTGAGTTATGATCTCCTAAACCTAAGTCTATTCATTAATTTCATCTTTTATACTATAATTCATACCATATTTTTGGTGTATCACCTAGTAGGATAGTTTGCTTTCAGTCATTTCCCTTTTAAGCATTCCTTCTATCCCTTTCCCTCAAAGATTTACTTTTCCTGTTAAGAAACAAATTAGGGTGATTATCAAAGAGGAACTAGCCTAGAACCTGGAGGTCTCATCTCAGTTAGCATAGGTCCCACACCTGGAGATGATTCCCATGTTATACTAGGTTATCAAGACTATGAGAGCTTGAAACAAGGGTGCAAACTTAGTGTATAACAATTCTACTAAAAGAAAGATCTATAAATGTTTGAACATGGATACTAACAAGATGATTGAAAGTGTAAATGCGAGAGTTGATGAGTTTGGAAAAAAAAAATGATGAAGAAAGAAAGAAAGAACTAGAAGCCAATGGTAGATTTGTTTATATTGAAGGACCTGAAACTATATTTGAGCAACAATCTATATAGACTGAACAACAAAAAATAGTTGTTGATGGGAATGATGGTCATGCACTGAGTGGAGAACATAATGAAGAATAAATATTTGAACCTATACTTACAAAGTATGTGAGAAGACACCATCCACAACATTAGATAATTGGAGATAAAAGAGAAAGAATGATGACTAAAAGTAAGTTAAGGAACAATACATGTTTAGTTTGTGAATTTGATCCTAAAAATATAAAAGATGCATTAGCCAATGATGAATGGATTAAGGCAATGAATGAAGAAATTGAGTAAATACAAAAAAATAAGACATGGACACTGGTATCGAGACCTAAATAAAAAATGTGATTGGCACTAAATAGATATTCAAAAAAAAATTGAATGAGAAAGGAGATTTCACAAGGAACAAAGAAAGACTAGTTTGCAAAGGTTATGCACAAGAAGGAATTGACTATGGAGAAACTTTTTCACTAATTGCTAGACTTGAATGAGTATGAATACTACTTGCATATGTTGCTTACAAAGGATTTAATGTATATCAAATGGATGTGAAATGTGCATTTTTTAATAGGATACTTGAAGAAGAGGTATACATTGAACAAATTGAAGGTTTTGTTGATCCTAATCAGAAGAACATGGTGTGTAAGCTCCACAAGGCATTATATGGATTAAAACAAGCACTGAGAGATTGGTATGAAACACTGCATTCTTATCTCATAAGAATTGGTTTTGTTAGAATAAGTGACAAAAAAAAGTTTGTATTTGAAATGTGAAACTGATGACAAGATTCTTAATGCTACTTTTTTTGTTGATGATATAATATTTGGAGGACATGATACTTTATATAAGTCTTTCGCTGATGAAATGTGAAAAGAGTTTGAAATGTCAATGTTTGGAGAGATCAAATTATATCTTGGTTTGAAAATATAACAACTGAAGGAAGGTATTTATATCACACAAGAAAAGTACATCAAAGAAGTCTTGAAGACATTCGGTATGGAAGATTCAAAACCAGTTGGTACACCTATGGTAATCAGATACAAGCTAACCAAGGATGACAAGTTAGCAGAGGTAAATCAAGCCCTTATATAGATCATTGATTGGCTAGATTTTCAGCTAATCCTAAAGAGTCACTGATGTAGGGGCATCCTAGGTGTAAGAGAAATCTTGCATCACCCAAAAATATTTCTAGTTTCTTTTCAATAAGGGCTATTTTGTGTAGAGCTTCTATTTTTAAAAATAAAATTTAGTATTTTTAGTAAGTTTTTCCTTTGAGATCAGAATGGTTATTTTCTCTCTTGGAGGTTCATTTTGGTCATATTAGCTCGCCAATAAGGTTTCATTACCAAATCAAGTCTAGCTTTGAAGATATTGAAAATTTTTGGTATTGGCAGTAAGGCACAAAATCTTTGAACTTAGTTTTGAAGGCTTTGGAGGTCTTGTATGAGGTTGAAACTTTGGCTGACTGGAGCTTACATAAGTCAAGTGTTGTAGAGAACTTTGCGCCCTTTCAAAAATGGGGTCATAAGAGCCAATCAGGTCAACAGACGATGACCTATGGTCTTCGAAAGTTGGGCCCTCTAAAAATGGAAGAAAATGAATTTCTTTCAAAATTTATTTTTGAGTTCTAAAAGTTGTTTTGATCCAACTCTCATGTAATAAAATGAAGAATAAAACAATTCTAGGGTTGTTGCCTTAAGGACTAAATTTTCTAGAACTTTCTTGGGCAATGGAAATTGCCTATATAAGGAAGGTGTTGGTGCCCAAAAATGATGGTTTAGATTTGGCCAACTGACAAGTACAAATTGATACCTCTACAATTTTGGCTTAATCAAGCCAAGGCATACTTGTACATAGTTACAGAGTATGCTAGATGTACAAAATCTTGATAATATTGTTTCATCTGGCATACTCTACAACTCTGTACAAAATCTTGACATCTTGTTGCAACTATGGTGAGTAATAATTCTCACTAACTAGAGCAACGGTTCTATCTCGACCAAAATGTCCGGCCAATCCTCCGCTATCTTTCTCCTTAATGAGATTCTCCCTCATAGAACTTTGTGGAATGCAAAAATGACTCCCTTTGAATAGCATATCATCTTGGATGATGAAATCCCACCACTTCATTCTATCTAGAGTAATAGATTCTGTACAAGCTTTCCAAGCTTCTCCAAAATTAGGATCCCCTGGGTACGAATTCTTGAGTTCTTTGAACCCAACCACCTCAATTTGCATATCTGTCAGCAATATTTTTCTTCTGCTAAGTGCACCTGAAACCCTGTTAGACTTTTTGCTCCTATGTTTCAAAACAAATGTGTAACTATGCAAAAAATCAACCCATATCAAATGTCTTTGATTCAGCTTTCCTTTACTATTCAAATATTGCAATGCTTGATGATTAGTATACAAAACAAAATCCTTAGGAAGAAGATAATGTATCCACTTTTTTAGTGCATGAACTATAGCATAAAATTCCTGATCATAAACAAAATATTTTCTCTTGGCATCATATAATTTCTCACTGAAATAAGCAATAGGTTTACCTTCTTGGCTCATAATAGCTACTATTGTAGTACCACTAGCATCACAATCTACTTGAAATGCCTTATTAAAATTTGGAAGTGTTAAATAGTTTTTTCTGTAACTTTATGTTTCAATAGTTTAAAACTCTTATTTGCCCCAGCAGTCCACTTAAAATCTTTTCTATCCCCTCTCATTGTTTCAGTCAAGGGTCCACAAATAATGCTAAAACTTTTGATAAACTTTCTCTACAAACTATCCAATCCATGAAAAGATCTTACATTAGTATCACTCCTTGAAGTAGGCCATTTAAGGATAGCCTTCACTTTCTTTGGATCCATTTTTAGACCTTCTTTTGAAACTACAAATCCAAAATAAACGAACTCCTTTAAAAAACTACAATTCTTCAAATTAATCAACAATTTCTCTTCCCTTATGTTAGCACATGCAAAAAATTTCATGGCTTCATTGTCTTTCCCCTAGTCTCTGTGTCATTTTCATGTCTTCGGCTAAGCCCTAAGCAAAATTTTAAAAAAACTAGCCGTTACATTTTAAACCCTTTGTTTTAACCCTGGCCTTGTTATAATTTCATGTTACTTTATCAGGTCACTTAAAAGTCCTAATTTGCATGTGTGCATTTCTTTCTCAGCTTGTCGCTTGTTCACGTGTTGCCTGGTGGCCATTTCTTAACTTTCTGTGAACTAGCGATTACCTGTGGTCGCGTATTCTCATGATCCTAGTGGCTTATCTCTTAACTGTTTGTGACTTAGTGTGGCAGTTTCCTTTTCTTTGGTCGCATGTTCACATGGTTTTTTGGGCCCAGTCTTCTGACAACATCTCCACCCGACGGTTAGCGTAAGTTCTTAAGGGATGTGTTAGAGGCTTGAGATCTTGCGCTGATCATTGATCTTTCCTGATGACGTAGCTTTTCTTTTCAAGAGGGTCCACTTGTTGGGTATTCTGATTTGGAGGAATTTTATTGGTCCACATGTTATGATTTAGAATGTTGTCAGTGGGACCAATCTTCTCAGTGTTTAGGTGGATTAAGGTTTAGTCTGATCTTGTGGCTATCGTTATATCGTTGATGTAACATGCTTGACTTTTAACATAATGGTATAGCGATAGTCGTTGATTCTCGTAAGAGATTTGTGGGTCCAAGATTACATGTAGGCATAGTTGGCACTTTTTTATTCATCCATGTATTTGCATGGTTGCTTGTTGTCAATGGGACCTGAGCTTTCAGTATGTCAGAGGGTCCTGGTCTTGTTAGAGGATCGACGATGGGTGTGTCTTTGCAAGGGATGTGTCAGATGTATGATATTTTGAGACGATCGTTGATTCTATTGAGTGACATAACCTTTTCTTTTGGTGGGTCCTTTGTCAGTGATGATTGAGTGATTGCGGTGAATGATATAGTGACATGTGGTAGTTTGCAGGTGGGCCTAGGTGGGGTTTGGTGGTCTTGATAAAGTTTTAGCGGCCGATAAATTTTAATGATTTTTTCTCATTCATGAAATGATATGGCGGTTCTCTAAATGTTTTAGCAGTTAAGCAAACAAGCATTCAAAGAATCGTTAAAATTTCTGGCAGATAGATAAAATGTTTCATGAACTGGTGAAAGCCTCTTGTCACCAGTTTGCCAAATGTGGGACCAGAGTTAGTTGTTTTCTTCTTGTCACCAGTTCGCAGAGTTAAAAGGTAGGTTAAGATTTCACCTTGAGAATAGGAAATGCGTTGTCGCGTAATCGCTAAATGTAAACTGACACTCCTTGTAAGGTTAAAATCATAAAAGACCACGAAAGAGAGAAATCAGATGGTTAGGACTTAAAGTTGGTTCAGATTTGAACGTCGACAGTCGATTTGCTGCAAGCACCATGGAAATGACCGTTATTTTTTAAATTCAAATTTTTGAGGGGGTTTCTAGTGACAAGAAGGACTAGAATTCAATGTAGAGGTGACTAGAGCTAGTGGGAAATGGCCTGTTTGTTGTTGCAGTGTGGTCTAGGGTGTGCCATGTTCATTTGCAGGGTCTGTACTGTGTGGTTTTGTGCTTGAGGCATGTTGCAAGGTTGACATTTTGAGCATTTCTATGGTTCTCAATACCTTCACAGAGAATTTATCATGATTGAGGATCATTCCAAGATTTTATTTCTCCTAGTTGCTTGGGTTTCCACCCTTGTAATAACTTTGTGACCATTTCCAGTGGGTTTGGTGGTTGAAACCCTAACCCTAAGTCATCCATAGCTTGTTGCATTCTCTTTGATAATTCCAAGATGACTAGGGAGTATAAGTTGTAGAAATTTTGATTTTGTATGGGTTTCGAAACATTTTATTTTGGTCCTTGGTTGTTGATAGTGTTTTACTGATAGAGGAGTTGGATTTTGTATCTTTTCCTATCCTTGTGTTGTTCTGATTATGTATTGATTTTGAATATATTAATGAGAATGTTATTGAGTTCCAATCTTGCATTTGTGTATGTCTTCTTGTTTTGGTTCTAAACTCATATATGTTAGTGTCACAAAGTGTATTAGCATATGGTAAACAAAGAGTATTGTGAAGTCATCTCTGAGTTCCTAACAAAGTTAGGATTAAAGTCTTTTAGGTGGGTTCAGTGAGTTTGCAACCAAGCAAGAATCTGATGTCCTTGTGTTTGAGGGAGAGGGGTAATAGGCAAAGCACTTATCCTAGATTCAATTGTGTTTCAATTAAGGTATTCAGTTGATGTATGTAATTGGGTGACTCTTTGCCCTAGGTTAAGGCACTGGTCCATCCTCTGGAGGCATTTCATTGTCATCAACCACACACAAACATTCAAATGATAAAATCTTAAAGTAGTTAGTAAAGAGTATATAGTTGTATATCATTTAGTGATTCCTTTCAAGAAGTGAATCAAGGGTACACCCGCCTGAGCATTGAGGCTCAAAGTGTAGGAGGATCTCTTTTGATCCTTGTTAATTGGCCCTCTTTCTTGTAGACTTTGGAGTGGTGATAGAGTCAAAATGTTATTTAAGTTATCCATCAAAGTATAAATCTACAAGTGAAGATCAAAGGGAACTCCCAACACCTTAAATTTTCAAAAACCCTATGAATATGCATTATATGCCCCTCCAATATCTTACTGAAAATCAAAATATCATCTAGGTAAAAAATGACAAACTTACCCAGAAATTCTTTCAGAACCTCGTTCATGAGCCACATAAAATTTCTCAGTGCATTGGTTAGACCAAAAGGAATGACTAACCACTCATACAGTCCTCCATTTTTCTTGAAAGTAGTCTTCCATTCACCTCCTTCTCTGATCTGAATCTGATGGTATCCACTCTTTAGATCTATCTTTGAGAAATACACAGCTCCACTCAAAGAATCCATAATATCATCCATCCATGGCAATGAAAACTTGTACTCGATTGGGATCTTGTTGATAGCCCTAGAATCCATACACATCCTCCATTATCCATTCCTATTCAGTGATAATACTACTGGTATAGCACATGGACTCAAAATCTCTCAAATTAACCTCTTCTACAACAACTTGTGTACTTTTCTATTCAACTCCTCACTTTCTACTGGTGTGATTCTATGTGCTTCCTTATTTGGAAAATTGGCTACTAGGATCAAGTCCATATGATGATTGATCTTCCTTATCGGTGGTAGTCCATCAGGTGCATTATTGGATAAAATATCCTCAAACTCATTCGAAAAATCTACAACTTCTATAGGTACATCTTCTACTTACTCTTTACCAACTTTTGGAATTAAATAAAAACACACATGCTCATGCCTCATATCATCTAAGAAATTTTTTCCATCAAAAAAACTTATTTTTGCATTACCACATACCTTTTCTTTTGTGTTCGTCAATGGATTTACCTTATGTCACACTCCATCCTTTGCAGGGAATAGGTATTCAGATGACCATCATATCCAACACATCTGTCAAACTGCCACAACCTACCCAACAAAATATAACATGCATCCATAGATATGAGATCACATAGTACCTCATCATGGTATCCACCAATCTTGAATGTTACTAGGCTTTGTTCATTGACCATGACCTTGTGGTCATCCTACACTCAGACAATTTGGTATGGATGTGAGTATTTCTCCCTCTTGAGCTTTAACTTTTTGACCATCTCTTCTGACATCAAATTGTCAGTTCTTCCACTATCAATAATCACATCACAACACTTATCCTCACGCTTGCATATAGTGCAAAACAAGATCCTCCTTTGCTCAGGTTCATTCTCACCAATCAATAGGACTCTCCTATTAATTAGGGTTTCTCCTCTTTCAGCATCTTCAGAATGTGATAATTTTGCATCTTCATCCACATGTGCAGCTCTATCTTGATGTTCATTTCTCCTATCTTTCCTTCCTTGGTGTTGAGGACATTAAAATTCCCTATGAGCTTCTACTCCACAATGAAAACATGTTCCATAGAAGCCTCCTCTTCCTGATCCTTTCCCTCTTCCTCTTCCTTTTTGATCTCTATTATTCTAATCATGGAAATGATTAAAATTTTGTCCTCTCTAATTTTGAATACTACTCACCTCATCCTACTTTTTTGGATCTTCATTTTGACCTCCATATGACCACCCACTAGATCTCCTACCATGACCTCTTTCACTTTGTCTTCTCTCAAACTTCTTGTTCAACTTTTCATATATTTTTAGGGAAAACTAGTATGTCTATTCAATACTATTCATTCCAACCAAATTCAACTCTTCTTGAATGCTTGGCCTCAACCCATTAAGGTAGCAAGAAAATTTCTCCTTATTAGCTTCCGTACGGCCTGTTCTGATGAAGATTCGATATAATTCCTTTATATACTCCTCAATAGTTCTTCCTTCTTGCTTCAAACCTTGCATTTTCTTTAGTAGATCAAGCTCATAATCAACAAGAATGAACTGTCACTTCAATTTATCCACCATCTAATCTCATCTTGTGATTTTCTCCTTTCCTTTTCTATTTCATTCCAATTAAATCTCTTTCCACCAGATCTTTGCATGGCCCCTCAGTCTGGCCTTCACAAACTTGACCCTATTAGGATCCTCGATATATTCATACTCAAAATATTCTTCTAATTCATTGACCTAGTTGATCAATTCCTATGGGATAAAATTTCTTGAAAAATGTAGGAACCACAATCTTAGGTCTTTTCTCAATCTTGGAAATGGCTTGAAAAAGTCTTTCTTCCTCCTAGTTCAGAATTTCACCTTCTCCTTCCTGATCAAAATTTCTTTCTTCTTCAAATTCATCCTCACTTTCATCTTTGACTATAAGTTTCATTTCTCTATGAATCTCCTCTTGCAATGATCTCACTTTTCTCTAGAGGGTTCTAACCTCAGGTGTCACACCACAAGCTCTTCTGCCTCGTTCCTTTTATGGAAGCATTTTCTTACTTTATTGCTAAAACACTTAACCATGGCCAAGGTAAAAACTACCTCATAGTCAGTGATCTATCTACACACTTGTGAACTCATGCTTTGATACCACTTGATGAAGGCTGCTCCACTTAATACCACAAACACATAAAAAAAATAGAGAAACAACAAAAATTTGCAAGAACAGAAAATCAACTTCTTATTATCTCCACAGATGTGGAATTAAAAATTTTAGAATTATAATATACAAAGCCACATGGGCATTCCCTTACAATATTCTTTAGGAAAAAAGCCTCAAATCATTACCTAGATCTAACCAGAACTACTTTGAACTACCCTAGACAACACTACAAGCCTTCTTTATATAGGCAATTTCCACCACCCGAGAAGGTTCCATAAATTTACCCCTTTAAGGCCGACTACCATTAAAATTATTTTATTTTTCACAATTATTACAATACAATAAGGTCAACTCAAAATAATTACAAAATGTATTTCTAGGTACCCCAACTTTTGGAGGTCATAAATTTTTAACCGTAGATCATTTTTTCTATTATAACCACTTTTTGGAAATGGTAGGACCTGATCTTGTGTGCCTGACTCATGCAAGCTCCAGTTAGCTTGGGGTCGATTATGATCTAGAGCCTCTAACACCTTCAAATTTGAGTTAAAAGATTTTTTTGGTGGATCCCTTTGATCTTCAACTTGCAGATTTATACTTTGATGGATAACTTTAATATAACTTTGACTCTATCACCACTCCAAAGTCTACAAGGAAGAGGGCCAATTAACAAGGATCAAAAGAGATCCTCCTACACTTTGAGCCTTAATGCTCAGGCCGGTGTACTCTTGACTCACTTCTCCAAAGGAGTCTCAAAATAATATACAACTATATCTCTTACTAACTGATTTAAGGATTTGATCATTTAATTTGTTTGTGTGTGGTTAATCACAACAAAATGCCTCTAGAGGATGGACCAGTGCCTTAACCTAGGGAAAAGAGCCACCCAATTACATTTATCAACTGAAGATCTTAAATCAAACACTCCTGGGCTTAGGATAAGTGCTTTTCCTACTACCCCTCTCCCTCAAACACATAGACATCCGATTCTTATTTGGTTGTAAACTCACTGAACTCACCTAAAAAGACATTAATCCTAGCTTTGTTAGGAACTTAGAGATGACTTCACAATACTCTTTGTTTACCATATGCTAATACACTTTGTGACACTAACATATATGAGCTCAGAACCAAAATAAAAAGACATACACAAGTGCAATATTGGAACTCAATAGCATTCTCATTAACATATTCAGGATTAATATAGAATCAAAACAACACCAAGATAGGGAAAAGACCCAAAATTAGCTCCTCTTTCAGTATAATACCATCAACAATGAGGGACCAAAAGAAAGTTTTGGAACCTGTACTAAGTCAAAAATTTTGCAACTTATGCCCCTAGTCATCTTGGAAACCCAAAATAGGTTGCAACAAGCTAAAGATGACTAGGGTTAGGGTTTCACCCACTAAACCCATTAGAAACGGTCACAAATTTATTATAGGGGAAGAAACCCAAGCAACCAGTAGAAGACAGATCCTTGAGTGATTCCAATCATGAAAAATCTCACTGAGAAGGTACTGAGAATCATAAAAACATCCAAAATGTCAACCTGTTCGGCCACTTGCAGCACGCCTCGAGCACAAAAATTATAGTACAAACCCCTGTAGATGATCACGACACACCCTGGACCACACTGCAATAGTAAGTGCCACCAAAAAAATGAAATCTGGCCATGAAAGCATTCAATTCTGGTCCCTTTTATCACTAAGAAACCCTCTGCAAATTTGAATTTGAAATCAAACAGTCACTTCCAAGCGCCAGCAGTGAATTAGCGGTCTACATTTAAATCTAGATCAACTTTAAGTCCTGATCATCCGATCTTTCTATTTCAAAGTCTTTTATGTCTTAACTCAACTAGATACCCCGGGTTTACCTCTAGCGACCATGCGACAAGGCTTTTCTTATTCACAAAATAAAACCTTAACTCACCACTTAACCCCGTGAAATGGCGACCAAAGGAAAATATTTGACCTCGGTCCCTTTTTAGCAAACTGGCGACTGAAGGATACCTCCAAGTCGTAGAATAGTTTATACCTTCACCAAATTATTTAGCGATTGCACGAATGCTTGTTTGCTGAACCGCTAGCTTTTTTAGGACACTGCTATTTTACTACGTGAATGAGCAAACCCTTGTAATATATCAGAACTACCAAAAGATTGAAGAAACTTAACTGGGCCCGCACCAAGAAGATCAATGGTTGTCTCATCTTCGCATAGCCCTCTGAGATTCCATTAGATCATAAGACAACCATCGATCAAAGAATCTTTCCTTTCCCTAACAACCCTTTGACATGATATGTGTAATGCCCAAAAGTTCAGGCCAAAACACAACCAACAAATTTTTTTTTTAAAAAAAGGTTATAAGTTCCATGTTCGCGATGCGGGACAAAAGTGCTAATGACGAAGTTCCAAAGTGACAAGAGGTCAAACCTCAACAAGTTGTTTACCGAAGGATGCTAGATGAAATTCAATACAATCAAAGTTCGTTAATCAACTTGACGATCAATTTTGTCAAACATTAATCTATTAGTCCTTTAGATTATCTAAGAGGAATAGAATGTTTATTGATAATGTTATTCTTTAGATAGGTTAACCATTTTCCAAATATGCTCATATCGAGACCAATTTGATTGTGATGGTAAAATTGCCATCTTATGATTATATTGAATATAAATTTAAATTGATGTTTTCATCAATATCCATTTCCAAATGTATAAATACTAATTCAATTTATAATTACAACATACCATTAAATCAATGTACTTTTTAACCAATTAATAAATTCAAAGATAACATTAGTTAATGATAAATATAATCAAAATTTATAAATCAATATTATTAATTAATAATTATAATATATTAATTAATTAATATAATTATTAATTAATTAATATACTATAATTTATTAATTAATATTATGTGCATACTAAGAATAGAGCATGACATCAAAATAAATAACAAAAATATCTACTAACAAACATAGACAAAAATAATAACCATCTATAATTAATAACATACCTTAATTAAAACATTCAAAAAAATAATAATAACTAGCTATCTAATGACAAGACATAATATCAAATTATCTTATTTAAATAACTTCCTAATCAAACTTAATTAAATACTAACCTAAAGCAATAATCTAAACATCCTACTAACATTACTAACCTATTAACCTACTATAACATCCTATCTCATTTCCTACCCTACCACATGGCCTAAGGAAAAGGTCATAATCATGCGCCATTTTGGGGGAGGAGATAAAAAGTCTCCAAAATCAGCGCATGAGAAGGAGAATTAAATGGAGCTAGCATTAAGTTATGACAGGTCTTAAATTACATGGGACCCACAAAACTTCTTCCTAGACACTAAGGCCATCCTTCAAGGAAAAACATGCGCCATTTTCCATGAGAGAAGCTAAATGCAATAAAGTGATGTCAAAAGTCATGCGCCATTTTTCATGGGGAGAGATAAGTGCATTGAAAGTAATGTCTTCTTTAAATAATATTTGCCAAGTGGGGTTTCTTCAAGATGTGCGCCCATGATGAGGGGACAGTCTAAGTACATTCCCTTATCCAATAGAAGGGTTTTAAATACAACAAAGACTAGACCCCCAAAGCATGCGCCAATACAAGGAATAGAATTAAATAGGGTATGGGGTAGTGATGTTTTAGTATATATTTTAATTGATTTATAAGGTGAGGTGGCAAGGTTTATTATTTTTAATTGACTGTGGTATGGATTTTGTATGGGATTTTTATCCCATACAAAATCCAGAGAGCATTTTGCTCTCTTAAAATCTGGAGAGTGTTATTTTGCTTGCACTAATTTTTACATCTTCTTGCAAACTATGAGTAGTATATCTTCATCATTTAATTAGTCTCCTTAATGCATAAGGAAGTCTATTGTCCTAAGATTGATAGAGTATCAATAAGGGTTAAATATAATTTGATTGCAAATCAATTGAGATATCAACATATAAATTAATTTGTTCATTCCTTCATAGATGTTTCATTACAATTGATAGGTCTAAAAGTGAGATATGAATCACATTTAGAGATTGTTTTCAACGATCATTACATTTAGTTCATCATATATGATACTGCGATATTCATATATCAATCCAAATATGGAAGCATAAAGAAATTGCTACAATATTTAATCTATCATTGTGGATGACTCATTTGCAAAGAGAGATTATTTTTCAATTATCGTGAGAGAGAGAGAGAGAGAGAGAGAGAGAGAGAGAGAGAGAGAGAGAGAGAGAGAAAATTTTTATCATGTTTGCAAGGATTCATCTTAACATTACGAAATCCATTTCAACTCATTTACAGATACCTCCATAAAGTTTACAACATTCTAGTTTCAACAAGCATTGCAATGAATAATTCCACACAATGAAAGATCAAGATAATAACAGTCCCTCATCCATTTCATCTTCACAATAGCTCCAAATGAAAGGCATTACATTCTCTTTTACATCACATGCAATCTAAATACAAAGAATGATCCACAATGGAATAAGAAGGATGTCTTCTCTCAACCATCCAAAGGATGAAAACCTCCATGATAGCTCCTCTTTGAGCTTCCACAAATCTGCAAATATATACAAGGCAAAAGGGAAATGACCATGGGATGCTCACCTCCCATCCTCGGCCTCTCATGAGGCCACCCCCAAGCTTGGGGAAACCACATCAAATAGGATACATTCACTCATATACAAACACTCACAAGAAACGTACAATTGCAAGAGCCCAAAATTCCCTCAAGGGTCTAACTAAGGAATTCCATGAACTCCTTTTGTGAGGTGTGGGTGGACAACCCATGGAGATAACCATTGCATGAAAACAAGGCCACACATGGACCCAAATATGCTCAATATCAAAACAAGGCCACACATGGACCCAAATATGCTCAATATCAAAACAAGGCCACACATGGACCCATATAACTGAATTTCATACAAGGCTCTCATGGCCAAACTTCCCTCCTTATACCCCCATTGCCACACGGGCTAAATGCAAGGTTTCTTGGGGAAAATCACTCACCCAAGTTCATCTTTCCTCCTTATACCCCCATTGCCACACGGGCTAAATGCAAGGTTTCTTGGGGAAAATCACTCACCCAAGTTCATCTTTCCTCACACATGGAGGAGATTCTACACATGGAGTTGCCTCCATTTCCACACCCCCTCTCGATCTCTCTTCCCTCTCAAGGGTGAGTGAATCTGAGAGTATACAACCCAAAATCCAATCACAAAAGAAAACACAATGCCATTTCATGCTCTCACCATGACCAACCATGGGGAGCTAAAACACTTAACAAAATTTACATCTACAAGTTTCATCTACAACAAAATGAAAGAGATGAAGAGCAAGATCCTCCAACCTATGATCCAATGCAAAATGATGAAGTTTTGAGCTTTTTTTTTCTTTCTTCTATCCTCAGCTTTTTTCCTTCTCCAAGTTTAGTGGTTTCTAAAGGTAGAGAGTGGGTGAACAACCCAAACCCCTCTAAAAGTTCTACTAAAAGGGACTCCCCCAACAAACTCTCCACAACCCTCATTAAGATGGTCCTAGGAAGTACTTCTGGGTCCATGATGCAAGTTGCAAATTTCGTCCAAGATTAAATGGGCACTATTGGAGGGGACATAGAGTCAATATATGGCTTTTCACATGCTAAAATTACCCCTAACCTATGGGTACAAGGAATGGGCTACCTAAAAAGCATGAAACTACCCCCTAGGGTCCCATTTAACCCTCCAAAAGCCATGGTTTAGTTAATGCACGAAAATGTAAGGTATGACTTCACTTAGAGGTCCTAAGACAAGAGGATGCACTTAGACTACCCCCTCTAGGAAGCTTCTAGGACTTGCTCTCGCACTCCAATCACACGACATACCTTAGTTAACAAATCACTCTAGTGTCAAGTGACACTCACATAATTAACATCACAATTAAGGTATGTCCAACATATTACAACACTTAACAATCCTACACATACATTCACATTACGGTTACAAAATAAAACACTTCACAACGAGGCCCTGGTCTCTTCATTAGACGGGGCCTTGGCTTTACCGATAGCACAAGCATTCAATGTGGTTTCCCCAAATATTTCCATGGTCCTTCCACCTGCAAAACCTTAATGCAGCATCAATAATTCAAGGAAGAAAACCATCACATATAAACATATAAGATGTAATATCCACACATTATTCATAACTCAATTGCATACATGAAATCACACAACAAGTAATGATCTTACACAATTCAATTGAACATTCAATCACATAGAATGAAATGTCATAATTCAATTGTTTGCACGTAATCATATAGGATTCAATAATCACATCAAATAAATTCAATTTGCATAACTCAATTCATACTTCAATTGCATACATAATTAATAACCTAGAGATATCACCTCTGTCATTGTGACACTTAGTTGATAGGTCCTAATATGAAGGTGCAATATATAGGTCTATTTCAAGGTACACTTCTGTTAGGGATTTACCAATCATCTAGATACTACAACACCCCTTACTCCTCTGACATCAAACTGTCAAGGAAAAGGTGGAAACGGGGTGGACCTTACAATATGAAATCAATGGACGTCGCAAGATTTGAAACCTCTGACAAAACCCATAAGAACATATGCCCATCGTCGATCGACTAACAATGTTAGGACCTTCTGACACATCTGGAAACTAGGTCCCACTGATGACTTCCAATGTGTTAATACATGGACCAATAAAATATCACCAACTATGCATATGTGTCACCTTGGACCCACTAATCCTTTATCAGAATCAATGACTGTCACTATACCATTGCGTTAAAGGTCAAGCATGTCATCCTAGTAGAATAACAATAGCCATAAGATCAAACTGAACTTTAACCTACCTGGACGCCAAGAAAATTGGTCCCACTAATAGGATTCCACTTCATACTCCCATTGACCAATCAGATACTGCCAAATTAGCACACTTGGCATGTGGACCTGCTTGAAAATAAATGCTACATCATACAATAAAATCAATGGCCAGCGTAAAAGCGCATAGCTCTGAAACATCTCATGAGAACATACGACCATCATTAGATCGAGATGTTGTCAGAAAACTCGGGCCTGGAAACCACATGAATGCATGACTAAAGAGAAGGAAGCTGCCATGCCAAGTCACAAATAGTTAAGAGATAATCACCTGGAAATAAGAGAATACATGAACATAGCGACAAGTAGGTCATCGCTAGTTCACCGAAATAAAAGACAAACTATCTGAGAGGAAAGATAAACTGCGAGGAAACTTGGAGAACTAGCGACAAGTAGGTCATCGCTAGTTCACCGAAATAAAAGACAAACTATCTGAGGATTAAATGAATATGTGACCAATGGGGAAAATAAATGCGCACATGCATTTAACAAGACTTAAGTGGCTTGAAAAGGTAATGAAGAATTAGAATAGGGCCAGGGCATTTCTTATCAACGACTAGTTTTTGAAAAATTTGAACTAAGGGTTTCAAAGCTAGGGAAATAAAATGACCGCAGGGACCAAAGGAAAAGTGCTAGGGCCAGGAAAATTTTTAGCCATGCTAACAGTGGCTCTATCTAGGGATGTGTGCCTCTTGCAGGCATAGCAAGGATCTAGAATCACTAGTTTAAAGCAGACCATCTCATTGGAAAACTTGACAATAGAGAGCAACAGGACCAAAAACTTACAGAATAGGACAAAATAGGACAGGGGCAAGCAACTTTACAAAAATTTATAGAATTTACAATTTGTATAGACCTAACTACTGTTCATGGAAATAAAATACCTTCAATAGAAGTATTTCTTCAAGAATTATCCATGAACTGGCAATTCCTGAATATCACCGTTTAATTCTTTCACAATGTATGAATCTTGGCCCCATTTCTCATGAATTAAATATGACCCTAGCTAGATGGGATCAAATTTACCATGTTTTCCTTTATCCTCCAATTTGGCATTCCAAATTAATACCAAATCACCAGGCTCAAACTTCTTGTCAACAGTCTTCTTGTCATACAAATTTTTAACCTGCAACTGCAATCTGGCATTTCTTGCAATTGACTCTCTCCTAGTCTCATCTAACCTAATGAGGTGCTCAATCCTCAATTGCATCTCATCATCTATATCATCATCATATAATTAAACAAACTTGTACATTTCCAATAAATTATTCTGAGGTATCCTTGCATGTATTCCATATACTAGGTCAAATGGTGCACAACCAATTGCCCTCTTCATAGTCACCCTATTAGCCCATAGAGCTAATGGCAATTTTGAATTCCACGCCCTCTTATTATTTTCAAGAATCCTCTTTAGGATTTTAATCAAACTCTTATTAGTAGATTCTGCCTGACTATTTCCTTGTGGATGATAAGATGAGGTATGAATCCCTAAACCTTTGCAAAAGTCCTTATATTCAGCAGACTTGAAGCACATGGCATTGTCACTAACTATCCTCTCAGGGCACCCAAACCTTGTAACAACATTATTCAATATAAAATCAATTACCACCTTACTAGTTGCATTTCTTGTAGGTATAGCCTCTACCAACTTTGTAAAGTAATTAGTGGCAACTAAGATCCATGAGTGTCCTCCACTTGACTTGTTTGGTATCTCCCCTATGAAATCAATCCCCCATTATTGGAAAGGAGCCTAAACTTCTACTAGTTTTAATGACACATTACCTAAAAACTTTAGCTTACCAGAGAACCTTTGACGCACATCACACCTCCTTACCAACTATTCTGCATCCTTGAAGATTGTGGGCCACCGGAATCCTACTCTCAAGATTTTATGAGCAGTTTTTTTACCCATATAATGCCCACCACAAACTCCCTCATGCATTTCTTTTAACAATTTGTTAGCCTGATCCTCATCAACACACTTCAACAATATGCAATCTAAATTCTTTCTATACAATTTACATTTCACAATCACATACTTGATGGCCTGCAATTTTAATGTCCTCTAATTTTCATTCATTCCTACTGGACATTTCATGTTTCTCAAATAATCGATAATATCTTGATACCAAATACAATCATCCATATCACATGTATAATCAATTTCAGAATGATTTACCTGATTTGCATCAAGATTGGATTGAGCCATCAGTTTTGCCAATCCTTGTCCTCTAACTAACTTGGTAATCTAGACATCAACATTGAATTCTTGGATCCTATTGATCCATCTACATCTTCTTCCAGACACCTCCTGTTGTGAACAGATATCCTTCACAGCTGCACTTGGCACAAAAGTAATCACAACTACCCCCATCAAGTAACACCTAAAATCCTTGACTACCTTCACAAGTGCATATGCTTGTTTCTCATTTATGTCATACTTCAATTCAATAGCTTGCAAAGATTTACTAAAAAATGCAATAGGCTGCTCAAAACCATCCTTATTCTTTTGTAACAAAACTGCAACAACAGTGTGAAAAGATGCAAAGGAAAAGATGTGCATTGGGACATTATAATTAGGTACCTTAAGCACTGGCGCATCTTTGATAGCCTGCTTGATATTTTTTAAAGCCTCATCAAGCTCACCCTCCCAATTGATTGTAGATCCCTTCTTCAACATCTTAGAAATAGGTCTAGTGACCTCAACAAAGATTGTTACAAACCTCCTTAAGAAATTGACCTAACCAAAGAAGGACTGAATCCCTTTAACATTCTTTGGTCTCTAAATTTTATCAATGGCTGCTACCCTCTCAGGGTCAATTCTCACTCCTTGCTTGCCAACCAAGTGGCCAAGCAACTTACCTTCGGTGACACCAAAAGCACATTTCCTTGGATTTAATGAAATTCCATATTCCAAAGCCCTCACAAATATTTATTCTAAATGGGTACAATGGTCTTCTTCCTTCTTGGAATAGGTAGTTAAATCATCCTAATAAATAACAAGGAAATCATTAATAAAATCAGAAAAGACAACATCCACTGCCCTCTGAAAAGTAGCACTAGCATTTTTGAGACCAAAAGGCATTCTCACATAAACATATGTCCCCCAAGGTGTAGTGAAAGCTGTCTTGAATTGTTCTGATTCTTTTACAATTACCTTATTGTAACCAGAGAAACCATCCATCATAGACATCAATTCTGATCCAGTTACTCTTTGTAACATAGCTTCCATATTGGGCAAAAAATAGTTATCCTTGAATGAGCCAATGTTCAAATTCCTGAAGTCCACACAAAGCTTGATGTCACCATTCTTCTTTCTCATAGGAACAAGGTTTGAAACCCAAGAAGAGTGCCTTATAGGCTTGATAATTATAGCATCTCTCAGTTTCATTAACTCTTCTTGCATCTTGGGTGCCAAAGTAGGATTAATAGGCCTTTGTTTTTGCCGGAAAGGTTTAGCATCATCTTTCAATGGAATAATATGCTGAAACAAATTTTGTCTATAAACCTTTAGGTCATCATATGACCATGCAAAAACATGCCTGAATTTTCTTAACAATTCAATCAAAGATTTCTTTACCTTTTGAGATGTATCTCTACCAATGTATACTTTCTTAGGTGCTTCATGTGTTCCAAGATTTATCTCCTCTAGATCAGCATGATCTTCTCTTTTGATATTCTTTTGAACTCTATCCTGATTATCAAAGACAGTTTCCAAGACAACAAACCCCTTGGGCACCTTGTTAGTTCTAAGTTGAATAACCTCATTGCCAAAGACAACCTCTTTTCCTTCTACTGACTCAACTAAGGCTGAACAATCAAGTTCCTGACCATGATACTGATCTTCACAATTCATAAACTTGAAGATATCATTATCATCATCAAAAACTTGCCAATTCTCAATATTGTCTGGTATACTAGGCCTAGCCTGAATTTCAACTTTAGAGAGACCAACAAAAGTAATATCACTGGAATTGATTGCAATATTGGCTAACAAGTCAGCCATCTTATTGTTACTCCTATCCTTCCACTCAATATTGAAGGCATCAAAATGTTCAATCAAATCCCAAACTACATTCCTATATTGTTTTAACCTTTTGTTCTTGGAAGCATATACTGACCTAACTTAGGACACCACCAACTCAAAATCACCAACAACACTTAAGCACTTAATACCATGTTTTTGTGCCAACCTCAATCCTAACAACAATGCCTCATATTTTGCTATATTGTTGGTACAAAAGAAATTCAATGTGAAAGAAAATTTGTAGGTGTTTCCATTAGGAGAAATAAGTAAAATACCTACTCCTGCACCATCTTTGCAATTTGCACCATCAAAATACATTACCCACAAATCACCCTTCATAGAATTAACACTTACCTCAACAAAGATAGGTGACAAAATAGGTTCATTCTCAAATATAGGGATCTTTTCCCTAAAAGCATTAATATTAGTATCCACAAAACATGTAGTCTCATTGTCAATATTCCTTTCAATCATGTGGCATACTCTTGGCTCTCAATCAATCTTGACAAACTGATCATCAATCTTGAAAGTAGCATAGGATAGATCACACTGTAAAATTCCACCCATGGCAGCACTCCATCTTTGAGATAGCAGCATCCCATGATGAGGAGGGATGTCCACCACCAAAACACTCATTGTCAATTCTTTCTCTAGATATGCTGCTAGCCTATATGGCATTTCATTGATAGTCCCAATGACTGGTACCTCCCTCTGATCCATTGCACAACATCTACCTTGCACTGTATCAACTTTAAGGCCCAACTTCTCCATGATCTTGAAAGGCATAACAGTATTAGAGGCACCACTATCAATCATACAATTTCTTAACTTCATTTCATTCAAAAGAACACTTAAAAAGAATGGATCAATGTTTTCAAGGCTAGCATTGATAGAATTGTCCAAATATATAGGAGGAATTTGAGATACAATTCCCTGAGTAGCAACACCTTTCAAAGCTTTATCCTGAGATCCATTGTAAGAAACATCATTATTATGAACACTATCTACCCATGAAATAGCTCTATCTTTGTGTTCAGGGATTCTTAACAATTCTGAAAATGGAACCTTAACTGTAATTTGGGACAATATGGCTAACATATCAATAGGAGTAGAGGAAGGAATCTCAATCTGCACTACTTTAATATCCTTTTGTTTGTCTGATACATTAGGTGTATTGGCCACCCTCATTTCTTCAATCTTAGCCATTGTGTTAACTGGCTTCTCAATCTCATTAGAAATTTTTTCAATTCCAACTCCCTTAGGCTCACAATTCTTACCTTTTATATTCTTGAATTTCACCATGTGATCACCTTTTGATTTGTTCTCATTAGGCTCTCTAGAGTTGGTACTCTTTATAAACATTCCTACAGCTTTCTCATTTGTATTCCTTGCCACCATGCCTCTAGTTTGCACTTGGGCAATCATTTCTGTAGTAATCCTATCCATCTCTTCTCTAGAAGGTCTTCTTAAATTTACTAGCTCGAAAGAAGAGTTCATGTTACATGTCTCCTTGTCAATATCCTCACTATCAGAAAAAACCTCTTGATGAAAAAGGGCCTGATTGTGTCTCTTCACATTTACATCTAGTTCTTCATCAAAATCAGAATCATCCTCATATCCTAGATATGAAGTAGCCATGTTGCATCCAACATCATCTTGATCTTCTTCTTGATCTATCTCCTCGTTGCCGCAATCTTGATTTGCAGCCATAGAATGTGCAACCACACAATGCTCTACAGAATGAGGGGACTGGCATGCAACACACCAAGGTATCTCCTCCATGACATTTATTGAAGCCTTTTGTAGAGGGTTAGGGACACCTCTGTCATTATTTCCTCTTGCAACAGGGACAACAGGCTTGCCATCCTTCCATTAGGTGTTGTAGGGGTAGTTTTGCAATCTATTCTACTTATTGAAATTGTTGTTGAACTGAGGCCTTTCATTGGTAGGAGTACTGATATTCCTATTTGCAAGTGTCTTCAAATCCTTCAATTCATTGAGCACCTTATCCAATTTATCTTCTTCTTGCCTCCTAGTTCCAACATTCCTATCATTTTCTTTTTTGTATTTCTTGTCCCCAAACAAATTAGGGTCATCTCTCTTCCCACCCTACTTTCCTGATATCTTCATATTATTCTCAATATTGATAGAAATCCTAAAAGAATCTCTAAGAGTTCTCATTTCTTTGTCCCTCAAAAAGTATCCCATCTTTCCATCAAATGCATTGAAGTACGTAGTTAGACAAACATTGTCATCTAACCACATAACTTGGAACAACTTATGCATACCCTTCTGAAATCTCATGTTGAATTCAACTGCAGACTCATTCTGATTTTTCCTTATGGTATTGAATTGATTCAACATGAAACTAGCATTAGGCCTATCACCATACTACTCTTTAAAACATCTCTCAAAGGAATCCCAAGTATCAATACACTTCTTAGGAAGTCTCTTAAACCAATCTCTAGCATTCTCCATTAGAGATTGAACAAACAATTTCATGACTACATCCTCATGGTCTACCTCATAATTATTAAGCATATCAACAAATAACCTAAGATGCTCCTCACAACTAATAGCATTATTACCAGAAAACTTAGGTACCTTATCTCTTATATCATTTGGAAAAGCATTCGGGTAGCCAGGAATTCCATCAAAACTAATTTTCCTATAGCCTTCTAATTGCATAGGTCTTCTCTAAAAACTTGAACTAGTGTTAACCCTAGGATCAACATTTGCATTTACATTTCCATCTACTTGTGCATTTGACTACTATCTAGGATCAACACCTATCCTAGCAGATGAAGAAGGAATTGAACTAGTAGCATTACTAAGTGGAATACTAGTAGTCATAGATGGCATACCTAGTTCAGTAGTAGATGGATGAAGAACATTAGCTGATGAAGCCTTCAAGAACTAGATCTTTCTTCTCTTTTCTGCAATGGAAGCTTCAATTTCAACCCTTTCTAATTCTCTTGCAAGGTCCTCATCTTCTTTTCTTCTTCTTTCTATTTCTATGTCCTTATTTGAATTGGGTGGTGGGACCCTTGGTATTGTCAATGATCTACTTGTTTGATGTCCCACCATCTTTTGCTTTCCTTTCTCACCAGCGGCAACAACAGGCCTAGTGATCTCATGTCCATCTTTATCTTTAGGGAGGGAAGCATAACTTTGAACCTATCTGATCACAGGGCCCTCCTTATCAAATTCATGATCTTGTAGTAAGCACTCTTGCTCACTCCTCAAAGCCTCAAGATCACCAAAAACATCATGTTGCAAAGTCGTAGGAGCAGAATCAAGCATCTTGTTTCTCTCCTTCATTTCATTAATCTTTCTAAGGAGAGACTATCTTTTATTAGAGCATTCACCTTTTCAACCTCCCTTTCCTCTTGTAACCTCTTATGTATGGCATCCTATTTTGCCAACTGTAACCTTCATGCATTTAAATCATCTGGGTCTACCATAATGTCATTAGAACTTGATGACATATCCATATTAGTAAGATTTTGATATGGGAAATGGACTTGCTTTGTTCTCATGGGATCCCTTTTGAAATTATCTTCATCAAGATCTAAATAAATCTCCAAACCCATCTCTCTAGCTTGTTCATCCTGACCTATAGGCAATGGACCCTTATCTTGAAATATAGCCTCTGGCGTATCATAAAATCTATCTTCAGAGCGACCACCATCTAATCTAGAAACTTTTTCTTATGAACCTTCCTCACTTGAGGACACATGTGGTGCTCTTCCTCCAGTATTTCTTTGATCTCTTATGGGAGCACTAGTAGACTCACCATTCCTTCTGATCCAACTCTTCTTCTCCTATCTAGGCAATTTCTCCAGAGTGACCTCTGAATTCTTTCTGACAAAGGACCTAGTATTCCTCCTCTTGTCCATGATTTACAACATATAGCACTGGTTCTAACCTTTTTGAGTCACCACCCACCTAGATGGGGAAACCTTTAACTGAATACAGACAGGAAAACAAGAGTGCACTTTATAGCTCTTTTATATCTAGACTCTCCCCAACAGAGTCACCATTTTGTTGGTGGTTCCCTTTGATCTTCAAATTGTAGATTTATACTTTGATGGATAACTTTAATATAACTTTGACTCTATCACCTCTCCAAAGTCTACAGGGAAGAGGGCCAATTAACAAGGATCAAAAGAGATCCTCCTACACTTTGAGCCTTAATGCTCAGGCGGGTGTACCCTTGACTCATTTCTCCAAAGGAGTCTCAAAATAATATACAACTATATCTCTTACTAACTGATTTAAGGATTTGATCATTTAATTTATTTGTGTGTGGTTGATCACAATGAAATGCCTCCAAAGGATGGACCAGTGCCTTAACCTAGGGAAAAGAGTCACCCAATTACATATATCAACTGAAGATCTTAAATCAAAAACTCCTGGGCTCAAGATAAGTGCTTTGCCTATTACCCCTCTCCGTCAAACACATGGACATCAGCTTCTTATTTGGTTGTAAACTCACTGAACTCACCTAAAAGACTTTAATCCTAACTTTTTTAGGAACTCAGAGATGAATTCATAATACTCTTTATTTACCATATGCTAATACAATTTGTGACACTAACATATATGAGCTCAAAATTGAAATAAGAAGACATACACAAATGCAAGATTGGAACTCAATAGCATTCTCATTAACATATTCAGGATCAATATACAATCAAAACAACACCAAGATAGGAAAAAGACCCAAAGTTAGCTCCTCTTCTAGTATAATACCATCAATAACTAGGGACCAAAATAAAGTTTTGGAATCTGTACTAAGTCAAAAAATTTGCAACTTATACCCCTAGTCATCTTGGAAACCCAAAATAGGTTGCAACAAGCTACATATGACTAGGGTTAGGGTTTCACCCACTAAACCCTTTAGAAATGGTCACAAATTTATTATAGGGGAAGAAACCCAGGCAACCAGGAGAAGATAGATCATTGAGTGATTCCAATCATGACAAATCTCACTGAGAAGGTATTGAGAATCATAAAAACATCTAAAATGTCAACCTGTTGAGCCACCTATAGCATGCCTCGAGCATAAAAATTACAGTATAGACCCCTACAGATGATCATGACCCACCCTAGACCACACTAAAATAGCAAGTGCTACCAAACAAATCAAATTTGGCTATGAAAGAATTCAATTCTAGTCCTTTTAGTCACTGAGAAACCCTCTGCAAATTTGAATTTGAAATCAAACGGTCACTTCCAAGCACCAGCAGTGAATCGATGGTCAACATTTAAATCTAGATCAACTTTAAGTCCTGATTGTTCGATCTTTCTATTTCATAGTCTTTTATGTCTTAACTCAACTAGATACCCTAGGTTTACCTCTAGCGACCACACGACAAGGCTTTTTTTATTTGCAAAATAAAACCTTAACTCACCACTTAACCCCGTGAACTGGTGACCAAAGCAAAATATTTGACCTCAGTCACTTTTTAGCAAACTGGTGATTGAAGGATACCTCCAAGTCGCAGAATACTTTATGCCTTCACCAAATTATTTAGCGATCACACGAATGCTTGTTCACTGAACCACCAACTTTTTTAGGACACTGCTATTTTACTACGTGAATGAGTGAACCCTTGTAATATATCAGAACCACCAAAAGACTAAAGAAACTTAACTGGTCCCGCACTAGGAAGATCAATGGTTGTCTCATCTTTGCATAGCTCTCTGAGATTCCATTAGATCATAAGACAACTGTCGATTGAAGAATCTTTCCTTGCCCTGACAACCCTCTAACATGATATGAAATCAACAAACATCACAAGATCTGAAACCTCTGACAAAACCCATAAGAACATACGCCCATCGTCGATCGACTGATAGTGTCAGGACCCTCTAACACATCTGGAAACTAGGTCCCACTGACAACTGCCAACGTGTTAATACATGGACCAATAAAATATCACCAACTGTGCATATGTGTCACCTTGGACCCACTAATCCTTTATGAGAATCAATGGCTATTGCTATATCACTGCGTTAAAGGTCGAGCATGTCATCCTGGTGGAATAATGATAGCCATAAGATCAAACTAAACTTTAACCTCCCTGAAAGCCAAGAAAACTAGTCCCACTAATAGGATTCCACTTCATACTCCCATTGACCAATCAGATACCATCAAATCAGCACACTTGGCATGTGGACCCGATTGAAAAGAAGGGCTACGTCATACAATAAAATCAATGGCCAACGTAAAAGTGCATAGCTCTGACACATCTCATGAGAACATATGACCACCGTTAGATCAAGATGTTGTCAAAAAACCTAGGCCCGGAGACCACGTGAATGCATGACTAAAGAGAAGGCTGCTGCCATGCCAAGTTGCAAACAGTTAAGAGATAACCGCTTGGAAACAAGAGAATACGTGAACACAGTGTTCACCCAATCACCAAGAGGAAAGATAAACTACTAGGAAACTTGGAGAGCTAGCGACAAGCAGGTCATCACTAGTTTGCTGAAATAAAAGACAAACTATCTGAGGATTAAACGAATACATGACCAACGGGGAAAAGAAATGTGCACATGCATTTAACAAGACTTAAGTGGCCCAAAATGGTAATGAAGAATTAGAACAGGGCTAGGGCATTTCTTATCAATGGCTAGTTTTTCAAAAATTTGAACTAAGGGTTTCAAAGCCAGGGAAATAAAATGACCACAGGGACCAAAGGAAAAGTGCTAGGGCCAGGAAATTTTTTACACGTGCTAACAGATTTCTTACCCAAAAATATCAATAACTTCACTAATACTGATGATATGGTAGTGAAACTCAACTGGTAGGCTATTATGACTAAGATGAACCTCCACCTATGAAATTAGAACATTCTAAGCTCGTATGAGAAACTTACTAAAAATAGTAAGTTTCCATAAATAGAAATTTTGCGTAAGATAGCCCTTATTGAAAAGAAACCAAAAATATTTTTGGGTGATGCAAGATTGATCTTACACCCAGGATGCTCCTGCATCATGTATAATCACACATGTACATATAAATTAAAAAAACATAGATTGAAAGTATGTATGTTCATCACTCATTAAACAAACATCAATCATAGATTAAGTACTGTAAACATGAAACATATAGACCAGTCATGTATCAAATATTCTATCAAAAGGGTCTACAAAATGAAATAT